>VZRX01017344.1:95012-124306 GCA_013398075.1 Notiomystis cincta
TTGCATTTGGTTTTAGGTGGCGGTGTGTTGGTTTTGTATGTTGGGGGGGGGGGGGAAGAAAATGACTTGAAATTGTAAGCCAATTATGCTCCTGCTCACAGTGATGTGAACTGCAGGGAGAGGGAATGCCAGTAGAGTCAGGGAAGTCTAAAACAGATGTGAGTAAGTCTCCTGCACAGCCAATATGGCAAATATTCACCAGCTCTATGCACAAGTCCTTGCCCAAACTGCAAAATCCTATTTAACCTCCAAGCTCCCAGGACACTCCAGCACTACCATTTCTCCCTTTTCTCAGCTGGAGGAAGCACCTTATGGAATCTTTCAGCTGAGCACTGAAGAATGACCACCCACCCCTTAGTGTCTTGCAAAGCTGTGCAGCATCACAGCTATGCTGCTTTGGCTGCAGGCAGGCAAAACCCCAGCCGAGACAGCCTTGGCAACTGCCTGTGATTCCCTTCAACAAAAGAAACAGAGCACTTCATGTCCTTCAATCCTTAGATTAGTGCCTGCCTTCAGAAAGGGAGATGGGAGTCCCACAGACTCTCAGGCAGTGCTGAAGAAGGGATGTCTGGAAGGTAAATTCAGGAAAAAAACCCTCAACTGTCAAATAAGATATTATTCCAGACACAGCAGTAATTAACCCTTAGAGAAAATTAAAAAGCAGGGAGATCCCTGTCAGTGCAAATATATTCTAGATAAACAATGACATTGATTTTAACAACTGTCCTTGAAGTCCATTTTTCACCTCTAGGGCATCTAGTCATACCCCTTGTCAAACCCCCAGGCAGCTCCTTTTTACAACAGAAGTACAAATATAAGACTTTGAAATGCTGGGGTCAACCAGCACACGGAGAAGAATGGCACTGAATACCCCCTCCTGGATGGAGAACTCCCTTGCAGGATGCCATCCTGGCTGCTCCATTTTGACTCACTTAACCTTATCCATGACAACATCAAGTTAAAAAGGGATCAAAGATCTCAGGTGATTCTAGGGGACTTGTACTGCCTGGCAGACATTCACAGCCTGAGGAAGGTCAGAAACACAGCCATGACTGCTAGAGCTATGCTCCCTTTGGATGTTGGCTAACAATGTCTTTCTCCTTGAAGGAAGACAGTTCCCTGTCCATGACAGTAACCATATCAAAACCTGACAAATATTTTCCCACACAGATGTAGTTGCTATAAAAGGTTGTCACTTTGTGGGTTGGCAGCCAAAAACTAACTCACCAACCCTTAAAGGAAAACTGGCAGCAAGTAGGCAAGCATTCTGGACTTCCCATTTGAAAATCTAGCATAAACACAGCCTTAGAACTCAATTAAGCCTCTGTGTGCAATAGACAGAACATTCCTGCTAGCAAGGATATGATTTTCAATCTACATGAAACACTTAGAGCTTATTTTGAAGAAGGAGCACCCAAGAGCCAAATTACCCCCAGGGTGGGGGGCAGATGAGAACATACAAAGGCTGTATCTTTATATACATTAACAATTTCTTAAGTGATGTCTTCTATTCCAAATTAAACAAGAACACGGACAACACTTTAGACCTCAGTGTTTCAAATCCTATCATAACTGTATATAGTTAAGAATAGTAGGTCACCACTTTGGGAAAAAAATAAATAATCTTTTCCCTACTCCCTACTATTAGTCTGGATGTATAATCCAGACAGATACACACTCACAGGTGTGTGACTACACTGCATTTGGCAACATTCTTGCCAAAATAGTCTACAGACCTGGAGTAACCAAAAAAAAAGGCTACAGAAGTCTCTCACCACAGAAAACATTCAGGCAGAGCACAGACCATGGAACAGTTATGTGTCTGTATCACTAAGGGTTTGGATGTAGTGAGGAATATACAGACTCTGCTTGCAACTGCTGCAATTAAAGGAAGGACTATCCCTGGTGAAATAAATACCTGGGAAACAAAGCTGTTCAGAGGAGTGAATGATTAGCATCAAAACACAGTGCAGCTTCATGACTTAAGAAAAACCCCAATGGGCATCCTCCTATTTTGTAATAGATGCCAGTTTGAGGAAGGATAAATTTTCCTCTGAATGCCAGAGAATGAGTGCATTGTTTGAACAAGCCTTTCATCTAAAGCATTTATGAAATACAGCGGTAAGTGTTTGCTTTTGTAATACCTCCACAAGTTTGTTTTAACATGTCTTGAGAAGTAACTCATTCAGAACAAAGCATTCCGAACAGCTCTTATTAGTAGATTAAAAATAATAATAATCTTCTTAAAATATGGCCAAACAAAACCTCAACTTTCAGAATGTCTCTGTCCTACACAGAATCACTTACCATATATGAAGGAAATATTAAAACCCGCTTATGTTTGCCACATGGCCACTGGGGATCATCTAAAAGATTTGGGTCGTATTCAACAAAGTCTCCCAGGTCGCTACCTATAAAACAACAGTTTAGATATAGAATTCTGAAAGGAATTCATTACATCAAGAAATCTCTGGACTTAACAGAAGTGGCAAACGAGTTCACAGATAATGCACAGTATTATCTCCATTCAGGATTATTTAAGAGATGAAAAATTGCTCTAATTCTTGACAACTCTAAGTATTTCTATACTGATGTGATTTGCCAAAATATAGAGGACTTAAAGCTTATGAATTACCTGGTAAATGTGAATTTAGAGCTTGAAGAACTGCAGAATTATATAAAGCTCCACAATGACTTTTATTCCCAGCAACAAGTTTTCATCTGTTCTAGCAGATGTTTTGATTTGTTTCATTTATCATGCCAAAATATCTTAAGCATATAGTGCCTTGGCTTATGTTTTGTGTCCGGTTTTGTAAACACAGCCCTTTCCAGCCTCACAAAGGTCACAAGTGGAATTCACACCTTCAGTTTATGACTACTGGGTTGCCACTGTAAATTTTCCATAGCAGAGGAAGGTAAGGACAAGCCTGGTGCAGGAGAACAAACAATACTGATGACAGGAGGAGGCACGCCGGCTGCCATCGGGGCTGTCAATACGACCAACGTGCTTGTATATGTAACCTGCCATCCTCCACAAGCAAGCTTTCTAAGCAAATATGGAATAAGCTTTGTTTCACCCACAACACAAGGCTGTATTTTAATTAATTTAAGCTAATGGGGGGACTAAAACACATGCTGGTCCTTTGCAATAACTGCCTACCATCAGGATACCCAAGGATATTAAAACAAGCTAGTTGAGAAGTTACCTGCATCAATGCTGCCCTGGGTGCTGTTAGCTCTTCCCAAAGAAAGGCTACGATGGCTTGCATTGCGAAATTGGGAGAAAGATGAGGTGGAATCTATCGTGTTCCTCCGGGTTCCCAGAGCATTGGTGGGAAATAGGAACTGTGTATATGAAACAGTCTGAAAAAAAGAAAAGTCAGAATGGACAGACAGTTACTTTCAGCCCAGCCTGGATGCAGTGGGATGTCTTTGGTGCACTCCAACTGGAAGCAAAGGAAGCCAAATTAATGGAGGATTTTCTGGATTTAGTAGTTAAGCGCAGATGAATAAAAACCAGTCACCTACATTTGCTTCAGTGCAGTCAGTCTATCCATGCAAAAATGCTTTTGCAAAGGCATTAATTCTTCAGCAAAACAAACACACACACACACACACACACAAGCACTAATACATTGGATTTACAAAATCCTACTCAAGGGTCAGATTTAGAAATATATCAGTTTTGTCAGGTTTTTTCCAGTGGGCCTTCTCTGTAGCACATTTCAGCAGCTTCTTTACTGAACTAGCATCATCTACATGGGTCCCTCAGCACACAGCTGCCAGAGGCAAATCACTTAAACATTGCTAAAATGAAGCATTTTCTCCACTATTTTTCTTCCTTAGGACTTTGTCTGGCAGAGACAAAATAGTAAGTGCTGTAATAAGTGAGCTCCAGTTCACAGCAGTGGTTGTGGGAGATCATTTACTACCCCCCAACATGGACTAAGTGTGAATGAGTAACTCGTGACAAAATTATTATTAGACCACTGATTCTCTACTTGTACCCTCTGGCCAAGAAAAACCTATGCCTTGCTTCTCGTTGGCTTATTTTCCAAAAATAACATTGCATTCAAGAAATAAATGAGTTTGAGACTCCAGACTGGTTTACGAGGAGGTCAGAACAGGTATCAAATAAAACATGAGAGCTTTCATTATTTATAAGCAGACAGATTGTCCTCAGGAATTTACAGCCCGTGGTCTGGCCTGACACCTGGTTAGGTGAGCACAACATGTGTAGCAGCATTGACCCAGGGCCTTTAAATCCATATATGACAGCAGCCTGAGTAAACTGAACTGTAGAAAGTAAATCAGGCTTTCAAGGAAAAAATCTTTTCTTCTATGATTAAAACTGTCTCTCCTCTACATATTTCTTTAAAATTGATCACTTCCCTAAAGAGTCATATTTGCTTATTCTATTCAAGTGAATGAGCTCCTGGATTTTGAAAGACTCATCAGATTTGTGCCACTCTCTTCCTACTCTCTGGAAAAATATATTATTAAGCAAAATGTTATTAAACACAATTGAAAGTAAACAGAATTACAGCTACAACTCTCACCAGAAATTATTCTCAAGCTCCTGATGATATACCTTGCAGTGATTCCTCCTGCTAGAGCCAGGGGAAGGCTGTGTAATTCAGTAATGCTTTACACACTCAGATATTGCCAGAGGCAAATTTCTTCGAGGATACCGAGTTGTCTGCACTGACAGCTTGGGCAGTCCTCATGAATTTCTGCTAAGCTTATTTACAGTTGCACACCCTGTGCTTTAACTGCTGAGTTACACTGCATGTTAGATTTGTGCTCGTTATTAGTTAAGCCATTCTTTCCCCAGATCACAAAAAAGCTAAGGGAGTAGGAACTGAAGCATCCCCACCTTCCCGTCCGCTCCGAGCTCCACACCTTCAAGACCAATTATCTCTTTCAGACACACTCCAGCAGAATGGCACTGGCGTCCACCATCCAGCTTCATATCCCTGGGAAGCAGAAAGAAGAGCAGAAACAGCTCTTAATACACGTGCCTTGTTCACCTTCCACCACCAAATGCTGAAGTGAGGTGCATTAATCCAGACATGCCAACACAAAGCACAGACCAGACAACTTTTCCTATGGGCAGCACTTGTGTTGTCTAAAACACTTTATAGAGAAAAGCCCCACTTTGTTCACAGTTGTAGCTCATACCACAACCTATAGTGCAGAGCAAGGTTCCCCTTCTCTGGGTACCTCTGACAGCACCTGGCACTGGGAAGGAACTGGAAGTCAGATAAACGTCAGGTGAGATACAAAAATGCAGCCTGAACACTTGGCTGCCATGTATCCAGCAGGAAGATGTTCCCAGACCACATACCCACCTTCCCCTGTGAGAAACAGAGGTGATTTCCCATGGAAGATTCCAGGAAGAATTCCTGCTCCTCTGAGAACACAGAAGAGTGGCCAAAGCCCAGTGACCCTTCTGCTGGAGGCTGACAGCAGAAAGCCAGTTTTCCATGACCCTGGCATGGAAACTGGGGGATGTACTTTAGAAGGACTAATCCACCTGGCATCTTCCATTTGGAGATAAATGAGATGCCTGAGACAAGCAGGCTATCTCCCATGCTTTAGCCTCATGATCAAAACGTGAGCAGAGGTAAAAAAGACTAGGAGCAAATCTGTGCTTCACAAATGACAGCTGTATAAAACTTCATAATAGTTATCTTGCAGTATTTTCCTAACTGATTGCTGCTGAGGTCCAAGGGTGTGCTCACAACTCTGTGTGGGAGAGATGCTGACATGGAGGCTGAGAGAAGCCCTGCAGGCTCTTCACCCAGTCTCAGGGCTGGGCCATCTCCTGCTGTGACATACAATGCACTCTCTTTCCTTGTCTTTCCTCTCCAACCTATCACACATTTTATTTCTGTGAAACATGGTTATCCTGAGTCCCCAGTTAGTCATGTACCTCACTGCTGGAAAAATCCAACACGTCTATCTGCTGGAAAACACACTTCAGTGACAAAGGAAAAGACTGTATCAAGTTTCTAATCCCAACAAAGTCCTCTTAGTTTCTTGATTGGCGTTCACTTAGCACAGTGTCATATTATCATTCTTGTTTCCTGATATCATGTTACTGAGGGGTTGGACAAATAATTATGTAAAAATAACCCTCTGTCAGAAGCATGGTATTAGCCTCTCTGTTCCTGCACAGAAAGTGCTTAAGGGAACTACTCCTCACAGAGATAAATGCCAAACTGTCACTATTTCAGCAGGTCTTATCTATGAAACAAACATACAACCTGAGGAAGCCCCTGAGACCCCAAATGAAAACAAATATCTGAACCACCTGAAATCAAAACACTATAGTTTCCTTCCTTTCAAGACCTTACAGACACAGAGCAAGAAATAATGCTGTTACAACTCTGAAAACACGTCATGGAGAAATTTTTCCATGTAATTAACAGACATGGATAGATAACTCTGCCATTCATCAAAGAAATCCATCACCCTTTGAAGAGTCAGCACAGCAGCTTTAAAAAATAAAGAGCAGCTCTGGGGACTGGAAAGAAATCAGTGCTTTTGAAGCAGGGAGCACGGTTGGCTGGCAAGTGAGAGCACACACAGGAATGATTCCTGGGCATTAGCTGAAGGTTGATGGACACTAATGCCTCCACTTCCCCATCTTTCTGATGTTTCTAAAGAGGATTCTCCTTTCAGGACCCTGAGAACAACACTGCAGTAATTCTCCCTGTTTTGCAAAGGCTACTTGGGATGCTCCCCCTCTCCACATATGCTCTATATTTCTAGAAAGTATATGACTGCTTGTGTTGTAAAATGGAGTAATAAAATATTACTGTTTGGAGAGAAAGCTCTCCATAAAACAGAGAATTAAACTCCCTCTCTTGAGGAAAATCAGTGCTAAACAATGTGTAGTTTCTTATGAGCATATAAATGGAAAGGCTCATCCTGGCTTATACACATCCTCCTCTCGCTTGTAAAAGATCTTGGTTAACACCTCATAAGGAATTCCTAAGTAACTTTACTGTATCCTTTTTGAGTTCCCTATCAGTAAGATCAACAGCAAGCTAATAAAATCTTTGCACGACAAGCCTTCATTGTTTTCCCTCACTCCTATTAAAGACAAAGAGTTCAAGAAGGTCTGGGCAAAGCTCTTGCTGGGAGAGCAAGCCCAAAGGCTGCCCACCCAGCACAGCTGCTTTCTCCTCACAGCCCAAACATCCCAAGAACAACTCAGAAAGATTTGGGGGATGCTTTCCCTTAGTCTACTCCCAGTGGGTGAGTTGTGCCTGGGGAAGGGTCAGGAGGGTTGTTTGGCTACAGCCACTGCACCAGTGTGGCCACCCACTGCCACCAGGCTCTTTAGGACACACGTCCTCACATGGCACCAGAGTCAAGGGGTCCCACGAAGCAGGAGCATATGGCAGACAGGCACTTCATAAAAAAAACAGATCAAGCTTCCACTAAGTTATTTAAATTACCAGTGGGACTGAGGAACTGCACAAAGCTCTATCCAGTAGTAAACAGTGCTTAGAAAATTCAGAGTAGGAAAGGCAATCCTTGCCAAAAACGCATTTAAGTAAAGAAAGTTTCCTTCCTCCTCTTCCTCAGTTTTGATTTTCCTGCTTTATTTTCAGAAGTGCTTTTTAAGAAACTTCAAGGAATTCAAGCAGACACTCAAAACCAAAAATAAAGCATGGGAACTTAATTTTACTACCTTCACTTTATTCGAGCAGGGAAAGCTTGAGAAAATGAGAAGATCAGGGATAACATTTCCTTAGGAGGCAAAAAACTAGATCCCAGTTTCTGACAAAGTTTGGGGAGTTACCCTGATTTACACCAACGTCAAGCTCTAGATATTCTATTCATGGATACCATTTCCAGAAGGCTCAGCAGCATCAGAAACTACCCTCAAAACCAAACATATTGTCTTGGTTATCCATGACTGCAGAATGTTGAGGAATACATGGGATCCAGGTGGCTGGGCTCACAAGCTGCAGAGTGAGATGCAGCTTGGAATGCAGACTGAGCTCTGGGTAGGAGCCTGAGAAGAGAGGCCATGGAGTGCCAGCCTTTGGGATAACAGAGGGCACGATGGTGAGGACACCAGCCAGGTGAATGGACCCTGGGAAACAGAGTTTTTTGGATAACAGAGGAGATGAAGGCCATGAGCCAGTGAGGTGGATGGGCAGAGAGGGGGGCAGGAGCCAAAGACCTGGGAGGAAGAGGAGACTTCCAGAGACTGTGAGGGTATAAAAGCCCAGGGTTCTTTGGTTGGGGATGCTTCTCAGAGGCACCAGCTCAGGCTGTTTCTGTGTTACTGCAGTGTGAATAAATGGCTTTACAGAGTGAGACATCTGGTGCTTTGTCATGGGAAACGTGGATTTGAACCAATGAGGAAACCTGGTCTGAATGAGGTGTGTGGGAAGTCAGGTGGGGACCCATTAGGTCACTGGAGCCATCCACCAGGAAGTGGCTTCAGACCCAGCAGTGAAGGTCTCTGGCACTGGAGTGTGACCAGCAGCCTCTTGAGTAGTCAGACTGGGTAGCTTCATAGCAAAAAAAAACCCAGAAAGTTTCTCCATCTAACAGAGTTCACAGATTTTCTTGGAACCATACCAGGTTACATGGGATCCCAGATTTGTTGTCAGATGGTAAAAAGTTTTACTGAGCAGATAGATAAGGATCAAAACAAGCAACCTCATCTTTTATTAGCCAGGCCAGGATTAACAGAGTATAAACTGGATGCTGTTACCTTTGGAAGTGTAACACTTCTTTAATGAACCAAATGTTATGCTTTGACATGATCTACAAAGTCCCATGCAACACTCCTGCTGGGCACTTGCTCTTTAAATGACAGTAACAGTTGAGCACTCTAACCTGTGAATAATTTAGGAGTCCATAAAATATTAAACAGACTTCTAGATACATGAAAAAGCCTTCTGCTTATTGCAAAAAGGAATCTGATAATTGTTGTTTAGAGATGTCAGCCTTCTGTGCCTATGTTTTATGCTTAGCTATTCCAGACTGCTAAGGTTTATTCTAAAAGCAGAAGAGGTTCATGAGACATCAAGAAAAGACGCCGTTCTCATCCGTCAGTGGAAATAATTTCTACTTATCATCTCTGTCTATAGAGATAAGGACAATGACAGCTCTGGAAAAGATGCACTGCCAGTCAGACCAGCAGCAGATCTCCTGCTGCTTGAGACTGCCTGCTATAATTGATCAAGAGCTTTCAGATCCTAATGCCATTAGTGTTGCCAGAACAACTCCAGCTGCAATTTACAGGGAGAAGGAGAAAAAAAAACTCCTGGAAAGATGGCTCTAATGGGCCAGCCTCCTTTTCCTCTCTCCAAAGATATTTAGCTGTCAGCATGCTAGCTCTTTTCCTGATGTTTTGCCCAACACAGAGTAAAAGTTCAAAATTTAAACTTATTAGCTTTTGGAGATTCATTGGTCTATTTCAGTCTACAACTCACAAGAATGAGCAATAGTGGCTCTATAAAATTCATACGTGAGATGCATCATTTTGAAATGTCCTGTTGTGAGAAAAGAAACCCCTCAGATTTATGTGTCTTTCTGTAAAGCTAATATGTGCTTGGTTTCATTTTTTGTTCAATTTGTGGGTAGCAGGGAAAATGGGTGATGGTAAAGAAAAGCAGGGATATTTCAGTTTCCCTGTCACAGGCTAAAAACAGATAGTTGTTCTTACCCAGGCCTACAGAATGATAAATTCTCAGGAAAACACTCAAGATTGATGATTTAATCAAAACTGCCTCGCATACAAAATCTGTTGGGGAAGAACCACGAGGAACTTGGTAACAAATCTGAAGGGTGTAACAGAGTATCCTCCTTTGCTGTCTGCTTATTGCTACTCTCCATATGGCACTTTAGATGTTCTCATTTCTCCTGTAAATATTGCCCTGTTTTCCACACTCACTAACCTGCCAAGTAACTGATGGCAGCAAGACAACCTCACGAGTCCTCCTTTTTGCCTCATTTTGCATATGACTTTCTTACCCACTTTAAACGCTAAATATGAACAAAGATTGCAGAGTTTAGGTCAAGAAGGCTGCTGGGAATACCAGGTCTGTGGATTAATTGATCATTTTGGTTAGATATTATTTGGGGTGATGGTATTGAAAACCTCTTGCTCCTGGCATCATTGAACATATTGTTCTGGCCAGCATTTAGTTAAATTCGAAGTTAAATTCAGCAGTGACTTATTTTTAGAAACTGGTTAGTAGCATTTCTGAGAAGGACACAAATTCTTTTTATCTAATGACTTGCTGCTTTACTTCAGAAGAATGGTCTGTTTCCTGGGCTTCTATCCATTTGATTACTCATACTGCATTATTTCCTTTAGCTGGAGGCAAGTTCTGTCAGATGAATACCTGTATTTTTGTCAAGACAGCAATATTCAGCAGCTATGCCTGCTGCAGGTAACTTTCTAACCAATTAATGAATTCAATCCCACAAAGAATAAAAGATGAGGTGAATTGGCCGTTTTTATAAGGATGTGCACTATCTGATGCTCTTGAGTTTTCTGTCCTTGTAGCTCATCACCTCCAGCCCTGCTGTCAGTCAGTCACTGCGAGCCCAGGTCTGAGTGTTCCACATAAGACTAACCAGGCTACAGTGCTGCATTTGTGTCATACTGCCAGCTCTCCTCCTCCCTCTGTCCTCCAGATTCATCTTCTGGACAGGACTTCACAGGAACTTGGAAGCCCTTAAAAGAGTTCTTACAACATCACAAAAAAATATCATCAGAATAGGTACGATTTCAATCTGTGAATGCCATTGATAAAAACAAGCCTAAAAAGTCCCTTTTCCAAAACACATTTTTAAATCATGAAGCATAATGGTGTGTGCCAAAGATAAAAAACAAATTACACAGGAGAACTGTTAATGCAACTAACTGCAATACCTTTTATTTTTGGGGAAAAAACAACATGGTACCTCTTCTTGCTCCTTTGAAACACCTCTGGCAGTAACAGACAGACACTGCCATTGTCCTTTTTTGAAATCACTTAGGCTATACTAATGAGGACTGCACTGTCCTCATTTGGCTGCAGGAACATGCAGAGCATTTCTGCAGGCCACCATGTCCTGCTGGCCACATGGAGCAACTTTGACAATGTCTGTGAGCACTGCCAGAGTTGTACCATCTCCTTAGAAGCTGATGGAAAAGTGGTGCCTAGAGAAGCTCCAAGAGCAGGCAAGCAATAGAGAATAGGCTCCTTTCTCCCCTGCCCAGGGTATCTGCTTTTTCCAAGGAAGGCAGAGTTGAAGCTGGTTCTTCTCCATCCTGGCTGAGACCACATGGTGGGTCCATGCAGTGCCCTTGCACACACCATGCCAGGAAGTGAGGTGGGCAGAATCCTGCAGGAATGCTCCTGCAGAGTGGCTGTAAGAGTTCCTCTCTGGGGACCCGAGTGCCCGGAGCATGACCTGCCTAATGGCTAAAAGGATAATATCTGTCTGCTGTGTCTGATCCCTGTCTCCAAGGGCTGAAATCCAATTCACCTCAAACCATCTGGAGCCCAGCTCCAAATGAGTCATTCCTTCAAGTCTTATTTAATCCATCTACAAACGGCTTCACTCTTTGGTTTGCCATGGCACAAATCCCCTCTGAGGGCCCAGAGCAGGTCAGCATATGGCTGTACCTGCCTGTGCTGAGGCTGTGTGTGGCAGGACAGCTACCTGCTGCTGAGCTGAGGCACCTTCTCCTGTCCTGGAAGTGGAACAGTATCACGGCTCAACAACATTTGCTGTGAGCTTCCACAGTGACAACCAGCCTCTGACAGAGGAGGTGTGTGCCACAGCAGCTCAGGGGATGCACAAGGTGCACCTCTGATAAAAATGGGAGGTCAACACCTCCAACCTTCTGCCCATCTACAGAACTAGATGGGGATTAATGCTTATCTGTGGCAAGGAAGACACAAGGTGCATACTGAGGGAGTTTCAAGACTGTTCACAAAGTAGATCTTACATCTTTTAGAATATTATATTTAAAGAAGAAAGAGGAACCCTTTATCCAATAAGGTTTCCAATACAATGAAAAAAGAGAGGCAACTGCACAAACCAAACCTGCAGTACTAGCACTTGCCTCTAATGTGTGCATCACACAATGGCTTTGTAAGTCATAAAGACATCATCAAAGCCAAACATTCAGACAATCTTTCTCTGTGTCTGTTAAATTAAGAATAGAGGCAATAACACTGTTAAAAAGTGTTTTCACAACCTGCATCACTACATCACTCCCCTTAGCTACCACTAAACCCTGCCTAGGGTCTGATGACTGGACTGTAACACCAAGAGATACTGTGGGCCAAGGAATGCCAGCAGGCAAGTTGCTCAACACCTCCTTCAGCTCCTGACTTGCAATGTAGCTTTCCTTACATTGTTTTCACCTGGCTATGTCTGCTCTCACACTTGCTCTGCTGGTCTAGATAGAGTGTCAGAAGTAAGCATTTAGGAAACTTATTCCAGGGGCACCTCAAACTTCATCCCCTCATGGGGATCCCTTCCATGTCTTTCTTCCCAGACCTCCATTTGTATTGGTACAACCACTTAAAAACAAGTTCAGGGGTTTTTGGGGAGAGTTCTTGCTGTTGTAGTTTGACCTCTGCAGGGAGGGCAGGCAAGGGCCACAGTCTGGAGTATCCTGCTTGCACCTCATTGGTGAGGGGTGATGCTGCCCATCCACACAGGACAGGTACATGGAGTTGTGACTTCAGAAAGTGATTTTACCATGTTTCTATAATGATCTGCTCCTGCAGGCTGGATCTACCAGCACTGCTGAAGTACAGCTCTGCTGCACTGCCTGGAGTACAACATGGGCTGGCAGCCTCCACAAGACAGCTGTGCCTGGGGATTTCCTCACTGGCCACAATGCCTGTGAGTTGGAGCAGAGGTGGAGAAGCAGCAGCAGCTCCACTGTGTGCTCCTCTCACATGCAAAAGTTCCTCCTGCCTGCTCATCCATCCTACTCTGCCACCCCTGCCAGGGCTTTCTCCAGTCAAATTTCAGACGTGCCCATGGTTCCCTGCAACGACCTGTTTCTTTTCATTAACTATTCAGTGATGTTTGCAGAACACAAACCAGTTGGGACATCTTGCCTGGGGACAGATATCAGCAACCCAGGGACTCAGAGAAAGCAAAGCTAAAGGATGCTGTCACTACAGTACTTCGTAAGAGTACCCAGTGTCTCTCCCCCCTCCTACTTCACACCCGAAGTGTGCAAGTAAGCAAGCACGATGCAGCCTGAACAGAGTGGCTACAGTTTATGCTATACTGCCTCATCTGTTCTTTGCACCAGCTGTTCCTGGAAGGAGGTGCCACTGAATTGTTTCTCTCTTCCTCTGATGCTCTGGAAGAAAGACAGAGGGCATTTTCTTAAATCTTGGCTTTTTAGCCAAGGGAACAGGGCTGGATTGTTGTGTACTGGCACTTGCTACCTTCTCATCCCATGCCCATCTTGCTGTGCAAGCACAGTACAAGACATGACATGCTGAAATAATATTTAGTTTTGCAGCTGGGCTCATTACTGCTGTAATTTAGAAGGTATAACCAGTCATCAGAATTTCAAAATACATTCAATGTTCAATAAAGAGGCAATTTCAACAGGATGATGACCATAAAAGAATGACAGTATACTCAAGAACAAAGAACAAATCTGCTAGTCTGTCAAGAATTTGCCTGATGTGTCATCACAGTTTAATTGAGGGAAAAAATTTACTCTAAGAGAGAGCAGACCAAGTCAACCCTCCAACAAAGGTGCTTCCTTTCCTTTGTGCATTAAAAATAATCTTCCTTTGTTTTGAATTACTGGTGCACAAGGAGATTGTGACAAATCATTCTCCAGAACTAAATAGATGGCTGAAAAGTATGAACCAAATTCATCATTTATACAGTGGATAGATTTGACTCTAGATGATTTGTGGATCTTTCAAACCCACCTCAGTGTATCAACTGACTATTTCCCATGAATTTTGTGCTCTGCAGTCACTGAGTCAACCACAAGGACTTCTCAGGTCCCTGTCAAGTGGGCATGGTGGCCACGCTTCTCCCCCTGTCCCAGGGTCACAGAGCTGCTGCCCACCAGCACTGCCTTTCCCAGCCTAGCATTGTACCTCTAAAGGCACCAGCTGGGCATCAGAGCCTGCCAGGCCACATCTTCCAGACAAATCCAGTTTCTTCCACTTCTGTGGTTTCAGTGGAAGAACTAAAAGCTTCCTCAGTCTTTGGAGAACGACAACTTTTCTCTCAGAGTTACAGCATCTCAGCACATCAGGGGATGCAAGGCAGCTGCACGGACAGCTATGAACCTGTGTAATATTACAGCCAAAATAATCTGTTTTCACTGACTGAATGATCTGACCAGGGACTAGAAGTATTAAATAAAAAAGTATTCTGTTTAAATTCAAATATTTCTTTGTAGAAATCTAGATACAGTAGCACCATGTTTGAATGGGAGAATGAGAAAGCTAAGATGGCTTAAACAATTAAAGTTGTGCTGTCTAGAGTATTTGTTTTGTCAAAGATGAGTGAGGCCAGAAGAAACAATAAAACCAGTACATTTTTTAAGAACATTGATTTCACGGGGGTAGTTTTCTCCAGCTTAATAATCAAAGATAACACAACACACATAAATAAAGTGAGGACTGAGAGCTGTAGTTTAACCTGGTAATGGTCCACAAGGCAAACACACCTAAGAGCATTTATCTCTTCTCAGAGCAGACATTAAAAGCATTAGCCTCCATCATGCTGTTGTCTGTTATCAGGACTACATGCAGGCCCAGAAAGACTATGCAGTACACGTATAAATATACATACCCGACTTGGGTACAGTCTCGATATGGCAGCACTGAAAATATGCTACAGAAGGATCTTCTGCTGCTGATAAGGACTATTCTAAAATATAAAAGAAAATAAAAGAAATCAAAGACTAAAATTTAAAAATCCCACCACAATAAGCAAAGCAACAGATGTTACCAATGAGGAATTTGCAATCATGAAACTTCCACAGTGGACGATTTCTCCGTCCTCTTTTACATCTCGCAGATATCGTGCTAGGCAGTCTTTACAGAAGTGCTGAAGCCTGTGCTGCAGCAAATGAGCAGTGAATGAGTAGTGGAGTCCCATTCCCTCTACAGGCTTTCTAGGAAGACTATCTTGAATATGTGACTTGGAATCCAGGACAGATCTTTCTTAGGGAAAGGAGTCCACTCAGAGAGGCACGGGACCATTCTGTCAATGGCTGAAATTCAACAGACAAATCCTGCAGCAACCTGGGTGATACACACCCTGCTGCTGGTTGTGACCTTCCTCTGCTAAGCCAAAGGACTCCCTTGATTGTCAGCTTTTCGTTCCTGAAACAGGCTTGATCCATCCACCAGGCTAGGTTTGCTGTTATCCTAAATTTTCAGAACCTTTCACTGTTTCCAAGCTTCCTCCTTGAGTCTTCTCCAGTTTTGCCCCACCACCTTTCCTGGTCTCCTGGCATTATCCCTGACCTCAGTAGCTGCACATGTTCCAGTCTTGCCTTTAAGATCAGTGTCTAGCTGTGACACTCTGCCAGCCTCTGTGCTCAATAATTACATTAACCCTCTTGGTTAGGATGTTGCATTGACACTCAGGCATAACGATGATCCCACAGAGTTCCCTGCCACATCTGTTTCTGTCACTCTCAGAGCTGAATCCCTCCTCCTCTAAGCATGGCTTGCCTTTGCTCCTCACAGACAGTTAGCTCAAGATTTGGCTACATGAAATCATACATCATCTGCCTCCACAGAGCTTATCTCAGAATCCAGGACACTCTTAGAACAAATGCCTTTTATTTCTAACCAGTCTTCAAACCTCTGCAACATCTGCAAAGTCACTGTGTGATACTGGCCTGGTTTCTGCTCGGATAGAGTTCATTTTCCTTAAATCAAATAGCTTGGAGCAACCTCTCTGTTACACAGCCACACTACTGCCTTCAGCCATCCAGCTCTGACATATCATTAAGCAACTTCAAAACCACCTTGAGGTCTTGACTTCACTACCACATGAATGCCAGCAGCTACATTATTAAAGTTTTAGGAGATGCAGACTTGCAAGAAATCAAGAAAAGCTTGATCAAGAAGTAAGATATAAAAAGCCAGTAAGTAACTGCTTACAAATATACCTTTTTTCATTATTGCCTTCAGGACACCGAGAATTGCACTATTGTACAATTGACTCTTCTTCCCTCTAAAGTTGGCCAACAGGCTGCACCATGTCCGATTCCTCTAAGACACAGTGACAGCAATTTGTGCTGTTTTCTGACCTGAATAGTGTTAAAATTTACTGGTATTTTACCTTTCTAAAAACCTCCATTTGTGGTGAAAATGGTAGGACCTACCACTGTGTTGGCTGTCAGGGCTATTGCACTTCCTTGCTCTGCTCTCCAGCATTGATTTTTCCAACATTGTGTCCCACAGATCTGTACGTGAGGATTTAACCTGAATTTTTCATCCTTTGTCCTGCACTGGTCAAAGCTGGACAACAGATCCCAGCAAGCTCTTTGCTGTCTGAAAACAGCACATGCACCTATGAATCTCAAACCACTTACACTGTTATTAGAACACTGTTTCCTTAAGGGACCAGCTTAGTCATCGTTCTTGGAAAAGGTTTAGCTCCCCAAGAGAGCTGCTGCACGTAATCCTTGGAAAAATGCAGAATGATCGATTTTCCTTCTCCTGGATTACTCCGTTACAGCAATCCTATTTTCTTCCTTAAAAGCCCGTTTGAAAGCAAAGAGGGATTTACCCTTTAATGAAGAAGGGTTTCTATTAATAAACATGCATACAGCTTTAGGAAGTTCTCCTGCAGCAGATGAAGTACAATTTGGTTGTTGTCTGAATGCTGCAACACTCCTTACCTAAGGGAAATGTCTCAGATCCCACAAGATGGTCTCACGGTGCAGCAGTGACTTAGAGCAGGGAGGGATAATTTTTCCCATTTGAGAACAGCAATCCACAAGCAAAAAAACGCTGGCATATGATTAATTTTGTGCTTGCCACTGCTTACTGCTGAATGGTTGCTACTCACAACAGCTTGCTTGTTCACTGGAAGCCTTGTTTGCTGATGTATGAAACTTGGCACAGGTTTCGAGGCTGACATCAGAAAGCATCTTTGAATTCGGAAAACCACAGTACCCACTAAGCATATTATCCCCCTCCCTCTGGTCGCTTCTGGAAATACAGCTCTTCCACCAACGCCCTACACCTCCCTAAAAATACCACTCAACTCTTAATACTTAAAAGAAAAACAAACTGGTGCTTCCATGTCCACAAGCAAAGACAACAGTAGGAAGTTACCACAGAACTGTGTGTATCAGAAGGAATCAGACAAGAAAGGAAATAAAAAGCACCAGCCCAGCCTCTATTTATTTCAGATTTCTTTCCCTTGGGACCCAAGTATTGCCTCTCTTTCCATAAACCGGCAGACCCTCTTTACACAAAGATCTCCCAGGCAGAGTGTGAGAGGAGCCCACAGCCTCCACTGCCAGGATGCCACAAAACCTCCTCTGCAAAGCCGCCCAGGGAGGAGGGTGATGCAGCTTTAGGAGCTGGACTGGAAAGGAAGCAGGGAAAGCAGTGGTCAAGATACTCATCATGGAGGGATAAAACAGCATTTTATGTATAGGTCTGATGACATGCATAGAAGCAAAAAAATTTCTGAAGGCCTGCAATGGTTTGCTGGGGCAGAAAGTCCAGAAACCTGCCACAAAGCATGCTCTGGAGAAGCAGCTGAAGTCCATTGCTGTTCAAGAAAATCAAATTATTGCTTATGGGAGAAAAATAGATTCCTGGATTTCAACTCTTCAACAAAGGGCACCTATGATCCTGCACACCTCTGAAGGAGCTATCTCAGAAGCTGTGTGAGAGTGTTTAGATGTTCTGATTCCAGCTGTGCCACCTAGACATGTTTAAAACCACTTAATGAAAAGGTTTTCACTCTTTAATTCTCACATTTCCCCAAAAAGTTGTACTAATTAGCATGGTTCAGAGCAACCATTATTTTGCAAGAGAGTTTTGACAATGTGCAAAGGCTATAAAAGCTAAGCTTCCAATTTCTTTATGAAGTGTATACTACAAAAAATCTTAATGAGCACAAAATTCTCAACAGAATCAGTAATTTGCTAGACTTGAAGAATAACATCTGCTTTTCTCAGTATCTGTCTAGGTTTGATTGTGTTGCACCAAAAGGCTGCCACCAGGCAGTGTGATATATGTCATATATACCATCCACATGTGGAATACTGTAGCCTCTTTTCTCATTCCTGATTGATGGTATTTGCCTGCCAGGGCTCTGCTGCCCTGCACACAAAGGTGAACACACAAACCACGGATGCTGTGAGGGTAGCAGCCCTCATTTTGGAGTCTCACAAGTTCAAGAGCCAGAGAGTAATGATGAACTGTGAGGGTGCTGCCAATCATCAACCTGTTAGTCTGCATGTGTGTGCAATTAAGAGAGCAGCAAAAGAGACCTTTCATGATGGTGTTTGGCCTTCACTTGGAGGTGTTTGCTAACAAAAAAACCTGAGAAAGCAATGGCATGGGGTGGGAGAGGAACGTTGTTTTACTGCTTTTTATACCTGCTATATACAGTAACTCCAGAGCTGTTCTTGTCCCATTCCCACCAGGAGCTGTTTGTTCAGCTGGCTCAGGTTGCCGTTTCGGTGGTTTGTTTTTGCTAATCTTCTGTTCCAGTGTTTATGGAGGATATCACCAATAAACCTGCTGAGTGAAGTGGGTAAGACCACATGCTGGTGGCTACCTGTGCTAGTTTGTATATCAGGGCTGACTTTGTCTTTAAGTGGGAAAATTTATTTTGTGCTGTTTTACAAGACCACTTTGCTAACACAATCTAGGAACCCTAATTTTCCAACTCCTTTAATATGCTACAACCTACAAACCCAAAGAAACAGGTTTAACCAGTGAACAGAACTATCAACAGGAAGCTTTAAAAGGACTTGCTGATTTAGCTCCAGTCTGTGTATTTTTCTGTATGAGCTTTTTCTCTGTGCTAAATAGCTGAACTCTTATTTCAACCACAGTGGGTCCTGCCTCGCCACAGGACTGCCAAAGGCTGGACCCAGAGCATTGCTGCTCAACATGGATCATCCCTGAGGCTGAGAGGGGAAGAGCTCCCAGTGCCACAGGACAAGGACACATCACCTTACAGGCTGAGAGATGCAAACAAGGGCAGCTACTGGAGAGAGGAGCCCTGAGCTATCACTCACACTGCAGTTTCTTTGCTGTGACACAGTCATAAGCCAGTGAAACAATTGCTGAAAGCGCTGGCCATTTTAATAGCCATCAAATTCACCACCCAAAAATTTATTCAGTGTAAATTAAAAGCTCATGTTAAATGAAAGACTGTCACAACATGTCAGAAGGGTCAGGGGTTTTGGAGGGAGCTCAGAGAGCCTGATTCCAGCCCAGCTCAGCTCAGCATCTGGCACAACCATGCCTGAGCCACCTGGGACAAGGTCTGTCTGAAGCATGGAAAAGGAGCCCCAGGAGGGTTTTCTATCCATTACAACACCTGTGCTCCTGCGTGTCACAGGGAACTAGTGAAGACACCAGTCTCAAAGTTCTTAAGGTACTCGGAAACACTGTTGATTTTAGGATGAATATATAAAGCAGATCCTGTATTTCTAAGAGTCCTTTTCATCCAGAATGCCTATTAACTTCAGGGACTGCCTCCAGACCCCTGGGAAAAACCAGAGTCTGCACTCAGATTACTTACTGCTGGACACAGGGGTGACACAAAGTGTTAATTCTGCATTTTATTTGTAGCTAGTATCACTGTGGCTCTACAAATATAGGATGAAAACTATTGCCAAAATTGTGTCTCTTATTCTTATTGTATTTGTATTCCAGATAAAGAGATCTTTATTATGATTGTGGAAATATTCTGGAAAACTGTGTCTGCTGATAAAGATAAGATGCCAGTTGAATAACAGAAGCTTTCTCACTGCTTTCTTAGCAAGAAAAATATTCAGTTAGATTGTCAGGCATAATGACTGATCTATGAATTAAGATAAAATGTTGCACATATGCAACAAATACCTTTTTGCAAAACACGGAAGAAAAGAGTTTATAAATCAAATATTTATTTTTTTTGCAGGTAATATTTCTATCAAGTTTATTACTAGATTTTATATACACATCTCAGAAATTACTTGTTCTCTGTGGAATTTGGATACTACATTGTAAGTGTATTTTGCTGTAAGAAATTCCCAGAGCATGTATCTACTTTATGCATGAAATGGACTAAAATTACAGGGCTGATTTTCAGTGTTTGATTCCACATGTATTTGTTATAAAGACAATAGTCAGCAGCTAGTCAGACAAGAGTCAAGTCAATAGTTCTGTGTGTGTCTGTCTGACACAAAAGCTGGGTCTAAAAGCTGTTTCTAAAATCTCTCAAGGCCACCTTCTGCAACATTTAGTTGATTACTACCTTTCACTGCATTCAGTTGTATGTGTGAGAATAACAGGGAAGAAAATTTTTCTTGAGCCAAGTAACACCTACCAGAATTCAATTCATAAAACCTGTGGTTCAATGCAGTGTTAGAATTTCTAGTGACGTGGTCCCACATTTGATGGAAACCAAAGGCTACAGGCACAAATGGGTCAATCAGAGCATTCATGGCTCTCAGCCATGGCAGTTTCATGACAACAGGCATGTGCAAGGTCAGCTCTCACTGGGATGGTTTAGTCTGCATGCAACCTATTCATGTGGCCTAGCTAAAACCTATTCAGATCTGGAAGAATAAGAAAAACCATGGGGCACATGGAGAAACTGTCTTTAGGAAAATCAGAGAGGACAGGCATCTTCTTTATAAGCAGGGAGGAGCCAGTTTCACTTCTGAGCTGGATGATACCGCAATGGAGAACCCATTCTGCTGATGGACACACTTCCAGCTGGTGGGAACACCAAGCCTTTGCAGTAAGGCAGGTCTCAGCCAATGGCTGCTGCACAGGTCCCACCAGTGCCTATGGCTGTAACCTGGGCAGTGCACATCCCAGTTCGGGGCATGCTGCAGACACAGGTGCACCTCTCACACATCCCCTGGAAGCCTCTCTGCCTACATCTGCCATGGACACTAGGCTCCCATGCCTCATCTTGCCACGACCAGCCCTGGCTGTGCATTTACCAGCACGCTGTATCCACTAACAGATGTTGGAAGTACCCTTGAACCATTGCTAAACGTGGTTCTGGCAGGTTCAGCTATGTGCCCCTCTCACACTTAGAACCTGGCAACACCCTTGAAGAAATGCAACCAGATTATGCCTTGTTTACTCTAACAGCATCACAGGTTTTCCTTTTATGAAGGTTATTTGTATTAAGGAGACATAGGTCTTTGAATATGTGGGCTAGCACTTCCACTGACACGTACTTCTCTGGGAGAAGGAGCATGCACTGCAGCCTGCACCCCAGACTCTTTGAGAGGCCATTAGGAGGGATGTGGTGAGTGGCAATGGCTGTGCTCTTGCAGGGGGATGCTGATCCTGCCCCTTCCCTCACATCCCACGGGCTGCCTCTGCAGAAGCAGCCTTTGCATGCGCAGTACCTGCCGTTCCTGGTGTCGTGCTGCCTCATGTTCTTGATAAAATGAACCTTCTTAAAGTTCTTTGGTCTGGGTGATCCTGAGAGTGTCCGACATCTGAAAAATAAATCAGTTGCAAGGGAGGGGAGGGAGAAGAAAAAAAAAAAAAAGTTCTCAGTTCCCTGCTGTACCGCCAAGAAGTCTACACAAAAGCAGGAAGGAAAGACGAGACAAATGATTCAAGTCACCCTGTGTTAGGAATCAGCAAGAACAATAAAGACAATAAGTCTGGAAACGCGACAGCTCAAAGAAAAAAAAATATTTAAAATAATAATAAGAAAAGGCACCATCCCCCACCCTTCAAGCAAAAAAAAAAAAAACCCTCATAAAAAATCTCAGCGAAGTAAAACTTCCTGTTAATCTGCCATGACAGCTTAGCCCAAGCTTTCAGAAGAAAAAAAACTTAAACCAAAGCAAAACCTAGTAAATATGCAATTTTCCTCACTCACACCAACACCCATGCCTTTGTATGCTCCTCAGCTATTGATAAAGGAGCCATTGAGGGAAGTTCTTCCTTACTTTAATTTTAGAAAGATTTAAAATCTCCTATTTGCAAGGATAATTCCTATTTGATTTTAACTCTAAATATTACTTTTCACACTCATGAAAGTACACAAAGCAACTGAAAATAAAATAAACTACCCCAGGAAAAAAAAAATAATCATTCTTCAAAACATTAAGCCTTAAATCTATTTTACATCTGAATGCGCTTTATAAATTGCAGTTACAGAAAGAAATTGCCAGAGGGAGGAGAGATGAGACAAACAGCAATATCCTCCCCCCGCCTTCCACCCTTGCTCTTTCTAATCAGCTGAAAGACAGTGCATGTGAAAGCCTTCTCTGTTCCATCCCAGGGCTGTTTTGTTGCAAGGCGAGGCAGAGCTCGCAGGCACTGCAGATGATCCTGCGCTCGCAGCGCAGCCAGGGCTGGACCGCGGCTGCTGCATCCTCCGTGGCACCCACGGGACCAGCATCCTCTGCCAGTGTGTGGGAACAGCACAGGGCCTCTGTGTTAAGCCTCCCCAACCCCTTTTTGTCATCCTCTCCCCTGCACAGGTGGAATTCAGCAGCTTCTCAAGCCCAAGAGGTCACTATGCTGGACTGAAACCACAGACCACTGTGCCAGTCCCCACCGCTGTACCCAAACACCATCGTGCTGCACAGGCACACCCTGAGAGGAGCACCCTATCCCCCTTTGCCATTTCTGCCTTCCTCCTGCTAGTAAAGGCCTTGAGATTGCCTCACCCTCTGATTGCAATCAGCCTTCTTAGCGTCTTCACAGGAAAATGCCACCAAGAGAGACATTCTACCACCAATTCTGCAAATTAGCAAGTAAAAATACTGCCTGGAAAACTATACTTTGTTTATATCTTTTACCAATTATACATGCTTGAATCACTTGTGGGAACACTTCATAACAACAAGTTGGTATGTATGCAACAGTAAGCTTTGTAAAAATAATCAAGCTTTGGTAATAAGCCAATTGGTACAGCCTCTGCTATTCTTTGTTTTGAGGTAGGGAGAGACAGCCAATCTGCATGTGGGCAAACAAGGCTATAGGCTAAACACCAATACAAACCTATATAGCTGAACTATAGGTCCTAAGAAAAAGAGGCAGTCAAACTTAGGCTGCTGTCTTGCCAAACAGCTGACCTGGAAGCATTCCATGCAATGGTCAGATTACTGACCAGCCGGTTTCTGAACTGTTAAGCAGTTGCTGCATTTTCCATCAACCCCAGAGGACTGCCTAGTGACTAATTACTCTGATCCCCAGAGAAGGAAGCTGTGGTCTCCCAGATGCACAAATCAAGGATGTATGTAACAAGGATGGGGGCAGATTTGTTAGTGGGGTAGCAGTCACAAACCTACCCAGCCAACACAGAGACAGTGATGCTGGTAACTGAAATAAGCTTGCATGTGCTGAGAGAATAAATAGTAAAAATTTATAAAAAATACTAGCCTTCAGAAAGTTACTGTATTAAACCACTTGTAAATACTTTTTAAGTGTACCACAGATGTTAGGGTACAAGTGACTAGGGGCTAATCATTCATATTGGTGACAACTAAACTTTTCTATTAATCAAATTTATCATTTTAATTCCTAACATTTCATTTAAATACTGCCTTTTTGTTTAATGACCTAGAGCCAGGGAACATGCAATTCATAGCAGCCACCACCTCACGGGGCGTGTGAAGTTTCAACACCTCTATTCACTATGAAGAATATCTTAATGTGAAGACCCAGCTACTTTTCAACATGAGGAGGAAGAGCAAGCCTGCCCATGCATGTGCTTTACAGACAAGAAGCCAGAGAGAGAGAGAGAGAGAGAGAGAGAGAGAGAGTAAATAAAATGACCTCCGCAGTGGGGCATTTTCCTCGATGTCCTCCAGAGTCTCCAGAGAGGATCGCTGGGAGATCAGCCGACGTCTGCAGAGAAAGCAGAACACAAAACATCACTGCTGATTAGAGGGCACGAGAAAGTCCTCAGAGCTGCTATTCAGTCAAGACCACAAACCACCCTTCACCAGCCAAGCCATACCTTTGGATATTAATAACTTTTGCTCCATTCTGCTTATCTTAATCCATTTGATTCCACCCAAAAGCAAACTTACTCCATACAAGCTGCTACAGCAAAGCAGAATTTGCAGCTTCGCAACAGCTCCTCCTCAGTTCATGTTTCCCTTCCTTCAAGGGTTTAACACCCATCTATCACAGTCCCACATGTGCTGCAGTACAGCTGGCAATGCTACAAGTACAGAGCTTTGACAAAATAATGCAGACGCAGATTCACAGAGACTGCCTGTCCTTCACAATGCTGCAGGGGACACCTCTCTTTGTCCCCTGTGCTTTCTACCAAGCAAGTGCCACTTGTTTCTCCATGATGTCCATCTCATTGCTCTTGTGAGGAGTGTCTGAAGTGAGATGAAAGATGATGGTGCCAGCAACACTGGTTATAAACCAGAAGTTTAAACAGAAGCTCTGACCATCCCTGTGAGCAGCATAGGTGAGCTAAGCTCTGTTTAAAACCATTTTCCTACGCCTGAGTCACATCCTTCCTCCACCTTCAGAGAAATAATTATGGAAATCTTAGCATTACAGGTTTTTGGCTGTTCTAGCAGGCAGGGAAGAAGCCCCAGTACCAGCTTTGTTTTAGCAGCCATTACTGCTGCACAGCCTCCAAACACCCTGACAGCAGCACAGAACAAGGACTGCACCCAGCCCTCCAAAAAACACCATAACTGAACGTGTAAGACACAGCCCACCCGCAGGCGCCTAAAGAAAAATTAGGCTGGCAATCACTGACACTCCTCCGTCGCCAATGGGCGTCAAAACAGCTGCAGCAGCCAGCAGAGCCGTGGCACTGTGCCCCAGCACCCGGCTGGCAGCAGCTGTGCCAGCCCCCATCCATCCCAGGGGCACGGAGCACCTCGCCAGTGACTCCATGAGCATGAACTGAAGTGGTACAAGCCTTCAAAGACTATCCCCGTCGCTTGCCCAACTCCCACTGAGCTGCCTTACTCCCTGGATCTGCAAGCAAAGAGTCTCAAGAATGTTATGAGCACTCCTATATGCTTGGAAAGGTGCTCATTAATTTATTCCTGGGCTGTATTTTCACAATAAATTGTTTTTTTCTGATGCCAGTGTAAGCAGTTTCTAATCCTTCCTGCAATTCCCTTGCCCCTCCAGTTGTGCTGCTACAATTGTTCCTGCAGCCGTGCTGCAAATCTGATTACCAAAATGTTTTTCAGTTCAAAATAACCCTGAGGTTCAGTGATTCTGTTTGCAATTAATTCAAACACCAAATTTCTATCACTCACCCACAGGCAAAGCATTTCAGGACAATTTGAGTGTGCGTGCAGCTTTTTCTGCCCTTAGAAAATCATAGAAAACCCCTCAAACAATTTATAGATCAACTAAGTGTGAAGCATAATCCTCTTAGGAAAAATATGCAAACCTAAATCCCCTCAGGCTTTGTCTAAACTAGGATTTTAGAAGATCTGGTGCAAGATAGGATACACCTTCAAAATGTTAATAGGAAAAAGTCTGCATTTCAGGATGTGCTGGCAGAGACAAGGAAGAAGAGACCAAACATCTGTCTCCTGTACCCAGGGGTGCTCCCTTGGTTCCATCCACAGTCAGAGAGGACACAGGAATGCTCTTACTGAGAGAAATTCAGATCAGGAGGAGCTCCTCCTCCATTTTCAGTTTCACTGATCCATAAGCAAAAGCTGGAAGTTTCAGCTACCAGCACCACTGGTAGATGACGTGGCAGATGACAGCTGCTGGCTTTTTAATACCTCTTTACACATCATTAGCTAATAACAGAAATAATGGCACGCTCCCATCTTGTGCTGTTACAACACCAAAAGCATACTTGGCATGTTGTTAGTCAACGAGAGATAAACAACGGTACAACCTTGCCCCCTTCTTCATATTAAATTTATCAAATTAGTCACACTGTATCTCCTCTAGATGCCAGTGCTTGTACAGCACCAGGTGCATATTCCAGCTGCCACTGAAGCCTTTTTCCAGGAGTCTCCTTGCCCAAAGTTATGCACCGTCCTCAACTCCACTGCCAATTGTTTGTCAGATCTGGGTTTGAAGATCCTACATTTGCATTTGTCATTCAGGCAGATGTGCTGGGTGGCAGGAACACCCACAGCTGCATTTCACCAGCTGCCACCAGAGATGTTGCCTCCTGATTTTCACTTGCTAACCTCAAACACGACACAGGCTGGATGGGAATCACTGCCACCCCTCTTGGCATGAAAGGCCTCACACTGATTTTCACCGGTACTGATCTGGCAGCGTTTTGGGTACCCTACATGGCAAGTGAGTCAGCACAAATCAGTGGGGAAAGCTCTTTGTTCACCCAAACTTGGGAGAGGAGCATGGATATACCTGAGCTCCCTCTCAACCAGGGCATAATATAAGCATGACTCTGGATAAATCCACCCATCCATCCATCCATCCATCCATCCATCCAAGAATAAAGCATACTTAAAAAGGTACTGGCACAGGTAGCAGTGAGAGCAAGGATATGCAGCCCAGCCCCCAGCCCAGCTGAAAACTGCCACATCTTTCACCTCTCCCCAGAATTATTAGTTTTAATCAGTTCAGCTCCCAGCACTGTCAAAGGAGCACAAGGGAGGTGGATTTGGAGCAACTGCTGAAATCAGCTCATACTGTCCAGGAATTGCACCCTTTTTTTCACTGAAGAAGCTCAGCAGCAATGAAGGATGTGCAATTATTCCACTTTATCTTAAATCTTTATTTCAAGGCCTAATTAGGATGACCTAAATACCAGTATTTTATAAGCTTTCCACAGCTGGATATTATACTAGAAATGCCAACTAATGAACCTACCTGCTGGGAACAAAGTCACATCCTGTGCCACACACATGGGACAAAAAAACAATTTTGGAAAAGCAAAGCTTTTGAAAGGATCTTCCAGGGAATACAAGCAAAATCAGTTTTTCATTGACTTCATTAAGAATTAATCACCTCAACTGGTGTTTAGTATTTAAATTAATCATCTCTCTCTCTTCAGGCAAGCAGCCAGGGTTTGTCTATACAACTCCTAAAAGGGTTATTTTTCAAAAATTGATTAGCAGGCTATAGCAGCTGGTATATGTAGACACTTGCACTGAAATAACCCAAAGTGTTTTATACCACACATCACCATCATTCTGATGTAAAGCTGTGTTGATACCTATTTAAAAATGCCCTATTTCAATAATAATTATGGGAAAATCCTTCTTTTGTGGAGGAAGAATAAATGCAGAACAAAACAAAATAGCACTATGTGACTCACACAGCATTCAGGCTTTGGGGTAAGTCTTTAAGCAGATGCAATTTCAGTATAAAATGCTTTAAAACTTTTGTAGAGTAAATGTCAGTCACCTAACACACAAAAACACAAGTGCCCTTAATAGCCAAATTAAAGATGTTTCAATAAAAATGTTAATTTCTGCTAGTCCACGGAAAGTCTTAAAAAATTCCTCCTAATTTAATCACCACATTCCAGGTATACCAAACTCACCCCCACTCCCCACAGCCAATGCACACAGAAAAAGGCAGTTCAGCACTGGAAAGATGACCTCCTCATTCCAATGATCAGCCCCTCTACAGCAATGGTCACAGTCTCATGCAACTTACAGACTTGTTTTGTTTAAAAACCATTTAATATCACCTTCCTTTAAACATCTACCTAAAATATTTTTTGTCTGTTTTCCTTGCTGTTGGTTCCCTGTGCCCAGAAATAACCAATACCCTACAATCAAATTCCAAGCACAGACCAAAGAAAGAAACTAAAGAGATATTTGATGCCACGGTATTTTAAACGGCTGTTCTAAGATACTCATGACCCTGTTTGCATACTGGATTTATCTTTGACCTGCTGTCTGAATCTCTGTGGAAGTTTCTTAAAAGCAAAAATGTTGTCTTCGTTTCCCCTCTCCAAAGTCAGATTAATACATGGCTCAGTTGCAAAAATGAAATAAAATACAAGGGCAAAAAAAGAAACTAAAGATAAGGAAAAATAAAATCAGGCAAGTCTGTAACCAAAACAGCAAATAGCCAAAGCAAGTAAACTACAAATTTATTCACTGTAACCACCCCATCAATCAATGGAAAATTAGCTTTGCAGCAACATGGATGCTTGGATGGATGGAAGGAAATGATAATCCAAGAGATAAGGAAAAATAAATCTATGTGTAATGACTTTCTAGCACAGCTACAAAATCAGGAGGAAAAGCTGCATTTTAAACACAAAAAATTTCTGTGAAAGTTGGGGGTGTAATTTTCCCCCTGCTTCTGTTAAGATTACAAACCTCTAACAGCTGAAGCCAGCAGGGTGGGTGCTGCTGGCTCCCAGAACAAAAAATATCCCTTCAGGACAAGCTTCTTCATTTTGTCTGGAACAACTGCATCCCTTCAGAGATGCAGTGACATGAGACACACAAGTGCCAATCATCTGAACACCTGCTGGCTGCATTAACACTGATGGGAGAGCTTGGGAGGACAAAGACATTTCCAGAGCTGAAGACAGTTCCCATGTCCACTGGGCCACCTCCTCCCTTTAGGTGGCCAGGCAAAATGGGCAAGAACCATGGGGCAGAAATGTCTGGGCTACCACCTTCTGATCACAGCTGTGTGGATTGGAAGCATCAGAAAAGCTTGACACCTTGAAAATGTTGGATTCTTTACTTCCACTGTGCCTTCATCACAAAAGATGTATCCTACACACAGGAACGCTACCCTGGATAGGTGCAGAAGGGGAGTGGAAACAAAATAATCATAAAACTTACAGTGATTGGGAATGAGATCAGGATACCTGTAAGGACACCTCAGGGCTTGCCTAGAGGTGGAAGTGAAGGGTTTCCCTGTGCCATCCATCCACCCTCTGAAAGGTGCCAGCTCCAGACTCAAAGAGGTCTTGCTCAAAAGCCAACCTGTCCTTTGCAAGCACTCCCTGAGAGGCTACCAAAACATACTCTGGACTTGCAGCTCCCACAGGTCAAACCAGGCAGAGCATCACCTTGATCTTCCATGGGAACAGCAACACTAGGGCTGTTTTTTTCATTTGGGCTTCATATTGTTCCTTCCAGCACCAAAATGGCTTGAACAGTTAAAGGAAAACAAGGAGAATATTCA
>VZRX01017345.1:6164-30180 GCA_013398075.1 Notiomystis cincta
GGAAATGAGCCATGGAGTCAGTTTGTTGCCATGACCAAGCCCTGGGGCTCTTTAGGTCCCCAGAATTTATTTGGGGGACTGCTGCTGCCCAGTTGCTGCCCTGCAGCCTCACTCTGCCTCCTATTTGCTGTCTGCAGGTATCAGATTTCCTCTCCCCACAGCAATGCCTTTCCCCCTGAGCACATTCCTGGTGCAAGGTAATGATTTCGTTTTCTCAAACATATTTTCACAGCCACTGCCTTTGATCCATTTGGAAGTAGCCCCAAGCAAACTGGTCCAGACCTCCTGGGTTCCTTCCTTGGCTCATCAGCTGTCCCTGGGGATCCTTTCCTTCAAGCCACAAGAAGCCCTTCACCAACTGTGCACAGTGATCCCTTTCATATGGGTAAGAAAGGGGAGGCTCTTCCAGGGTGTTTAAATAAATGTAAAATGTTGCTTTGAAATAGAAATGGATCCATTAATTACAAACTGATGCTTCTCATAAAATGACTCTAAACCACAGAAACCCCATGAAACAGGAAAGAGCTTTTTGTGTCCAGACTTAAAGTATATTCAGCAGCTGAAGTGTGGTAGGATGAGCTGAGTTTTGCTCAGGTCTTAGACTTAATTAATAGGCTATTTATATAAATAAAAACGGAGGCCATGAAGAATGTCTGCCCACATATTCCTGTGGTTTTGAGGTCTCCTTTGAACCAAACTATCATTAATTGCACTAAACACAGCCACATTAAGAGAAAACACACAGCCTTTGGTGATTTTAGCTGCAGGCACCAACCTTCTTTAGATCCAGCACTAACTCTGACTAAATTCACAGCTGAATTTGACTGAAGAGAAGGAATTTTCTTCTCTGTTTTAAAAATGTTCCTTAATTTCCTCCCTCTCACCCCACAATTTAATATGTGACCCTGTTGGATTTGTTTGTGCCTGATCATCCAACATATGCTCCTTGGGAGTATCTCCCTGGAAAGCTGGAAGGGATCTTAAAGATCACCCAGTTCCAGCCCCCTGCCAGGGGCAGGGCCACCTCCCACGTGAGGTCTGTAGGCTTTGTAGAGTGCCAGTGGCTCTTGGTGGGCACTGGGCTGTGCTGGTTTTGCTGGACTCCTCTGAGATACTGATGTCAATCATTCTGTTTAGCTTCGAGCACTCCAACGGTTTCCATCCAGCCAGATGTGTCCAGTGGTTGGGACTGGCCCAACAAAGCAGGTATGTGTCACAAAATCCGGGGTGGTTAACAAAAAAAACCAACCCCAAAACATTTAGGGAGCTCTGAGAGAGGAGAAAATGCTGCCAGTGACTGCAGAGAACAGATTCCCTCTAAAGATTCCCCAAAATTCCCCAAAAATCTGGGTTTGTTTCCCAGGAGCCCAGAGCAGGACAGGTGAGGTGAGGGTGCCCACAGGTTGTTTCATTCCCCACAGAGCCACGGGAAGGAGCTGGGAAGTGCTGTGCATTCCTGGGATGTCACTAAATGATTGCACAGTTCCTTCTAATCTCAGGAGAGTGTGGATGGCCTCCCAAAGTGGCTTCCTGAAGGCTTCTAGTTCTTAAAATATATCCATGTGTCATAATTCCTCTGTCAGTGCAGACAGTCTGGGGAACATTCCTGCTGCTGTTCCTAATTGGGAGTGGGAGTGCAACAAGTCTGAGGCTGCTGAGGAACCTGACAATGGTACACTCAGTTTTAATAGCAGCCTTCTAATGTGTGACTGAGCACTGGGGAAGAGCTGCACTTATGTCAAACAGGAGGAAAAATGTTCTCTTTTCTTTATATATATATTTTTTTTTTTTCTTTTTAAGGTGGTCTAGGAATGGGAAGTAAGTCTGCTGCCACTAGTCCTACAGGATCTCTCCACAGCACTCCCACTCATCAGGCTAAACCCCAAACACTGGATCCATTTGCTGATCTGGGAAGTCTGGGAGCGAGTTTAGCAGGTTTGCATCCCTTATTAAAAAAGGAAAATCATAAATTACCAGTGTTCTTTTAGAGAAATAAGCTGAGCAGCCTGGTATGTGTGGGGCCTCTCAACCCACCTGCATGCCAGTGCTGCTGCCAGGCTTTCCCTTCTGCCTGATTCCCTGTAAACTCTCACAAATCCCTGCTTTTCCTGATCCCTGGTCAAAAAAATGTGCTGGCAACGTGCAGGGAGCTCAGCAGGCTCTATGGATTGCAAAGCATAACCTCTGATAAGTCTGAACATGCTCTGGCTGAGGATGCTCTGTGTTCAAGTGCTGCTACAGGCCTGGGAGGAGAATTTGGCTCTGCAAAGCTGCTGGGGTTCTTGAGGAATTGCTTCCTTCTAGACTTGACTCATTTTTCTGCTTTGTGAGGAAACCTGTGGAATTAATGTGCCTCTAATTTGCAGTATTATCTAAAGGTGGGGTATTTGCACCCAGCTACAAAGCCTGACTGCTTAGAAAAGCCTTTTTTCTTTGTTTTATGTCATAAAACAATCAGCAAACCCTCAATTCCAATGTTTAAAAGGCAGTTCTGAGAAATTATCGAAGCTTTCCATAAACCCCAGCATGGTCTGGCTGTGGTAAATAGATTTTTCTTGCCTTTGTTGCTGCCCTCAGCTCTTTGGGAGCCCTTGTGGTTCGGTGTGATGTTTGTTTTCCCCTTTGCGTCAGTACCAGCATGGGTCTGGAATTAGGTTTCCCAGTTCCCTCTGCTGGATTACAGGCTGCTCTGCAGGAGCAAAATAAAAAGGCTGCCAAGCCCCATCTCAGAGCCACCGAGGTCCTTTTAAAACATGCATTCTGTAGGAGAGTGGTGGGGTTTAAAAACAAATGATTTGGCATCCTCAGGATATTTAAGCTCATTTTTGTTGGTCGTGACTAAGTCGAAAGCACTTCATCCAGTTTCCATGACACACTTCCAAGCTGGGAGTTGAGCGTGGATGTCAGTGTGAAATAATAAAACATTGACACTGGGTACCTCCCCCAAACACAAACAGAGCCAGAGGAGCATCCCCTAAAGCAGCGAGGTGCTGGGACATCTCTGTGGATGGTGTCCATCAGCACATCGGCAGCTTGGTGTTGGCACAGGCTGCCCAGAGAGCGTCCCCATCCCCGGGAGTGTCCCAGGCCAGGCTGCACGGGGCTCTGAGCAGCCTGGCCGAGTGAAGGTGTCCCAGCCCATGGCAGGGGACGGAACTTTAATGTCCCTCCCGACTTTAATCATTCTGTGAGTCTGTGTTGCCACCTTCCACACAGAGCTGTGGCTCCCCGTTAGCTGCAGGCAGCTTTCCCTGTTTCCCCAAGCAACCTCCAGCTGCTGGAATCCTCAAAGCCACTGCTGTCCTACGAACAGCTCACGGAGCAAGGACAGGGCAAAAGCGATGCTGCGAAACTTTGCGGCAGAGCTGAAAACAGAAGCCTGGGGCGCTCGGGCTGGATTCCCTTCGGGGAAGGCGGGTCCATTCCCTGCTGGAGCTGCCACCATCCGTTGTTCCCCGCAGGTGGCCCCTCGTTCGCCAGCAAACCCACCACGCCGACGGGCATGGGCGGGGGGTTCCCGCCGTCGCCGCAGAAGCCGCCGCCGCAGCCCATGGGAGGCAGCGGGTGGCAGCAGGGCGCGGGGTACGGCTGGCAGGGGGCACAGCCCAAAGCGCAGCCCGGCGTGCCCCACGCCTCCCCCCAGAACAAGCCCAACTACAACGTGAGCTTCTCCGCCACGGCCGGCGCGCCCGGCGAGCGGGGAAAAGGACCCGCTAGTGTCGGTAAGAGCCTCGGAACTCGGCATCCAAAGGGGCGGCTCCCGATACGACTCTGTTTCGCAGGGTAGGGCTGAGCAATCAGTCGTGGGGGTTGTTTGGTGCTGTATCCTGGCCTAGACTCTAAAGTGGGCAATTTAGGAAGTCCTGTATTCCAAAGGAGCTTCCAAAATAATCCTGGGAGTGTCAGGTTGGATGGGGCTTGGAGCAACCTGGGATAGTGAAAGGTGTCCCATGGATACATTTTAAGGTCCCTTCCAACCCAAACCATTCTGTGATCCCTTAAATAGTGACTTAATTCCATAATAATGACTTAAAAGTCACGTTAAGTAACATCTTTCATGAGAACCTGCACGCTCATTAGCACTGGGAGATTGTTAGTGTGATGAACTGAAGGATGTATCTTAGGTAGAAAACCAGTGTTAAATGCACCCATACTATGAGAATAACTTCAAATCTTCATGTTTTTTCAAGATTCCAAGCCAAAAGTGTCTGCAGATTTCGAAGATTTATTATCTGGTCAAGGGTTTAATGCTCACAAGGACAAGAAGGGCCCCAAAACAATAGCTGAGATGAGAAAAGAAGAAATGGCAAAGGAGATGGACCCTGAAAAACTAAAAGTAAGCAAAATTCTTGGTGATGTTCTCACAGCCATTCAATGTCCTCAACAGATTTAAAACTCCAAGGTTACATTTCTGTCCTCAACCAGACCCACCAGCAATGGCTTGCTCAGTGTCACTGTCTGGGCTGCTGCTCTTCCACAGCACTCCAGCCCTGATTAGCAGGCACAGCTAATTGAACTAATCCCCTGCCCCATTAATCCTGCCTGCTTTGGAATTCTCTCATCTCTCCTCAATAAATTGCCAAACTGCAGATCTCTTATGAAAGGGAAGGGAATTCAGTGTGTCCTGCTCTGTATGTGAAATATGGAACCACAAACTGGAATTGCAGAAGGAGAGAGCTCAGAGGAAAAGCCGCAACAAAAGCCAAGCAAAGTTCTAGAAAACAGAATGATCTTCTGAAAATTTCCTTTTTTTAACCTTGTGGAGAGGTTTTAACCTTTGGGAAGTGTCTGACAGCAACCATGCTGAACACCAACCTCAGCCACAACAGCTGGGCAGATGTCAGGCCATGGAGTGGGCAGGAGTTTTCCCAGCTCCCATTTTTATCCCCACAAAAACTGTCGAATCACTGAAGCTCCCAGCTGATTTGGCCTTCCCAAGATCATTCTCTTTGCTCTAATGCATTTTTATTTCATTGGGCCAGCTCAGCCTGGAGCTGTGAAATCTATTTATGCTTTGGTTTTCACATTTATATTTTAGCTTAGCTGAGCATAGTTTAGGTGTGCAATTAACCTTGCTAAAGAACCAGAGAATTAAACACTTAATTTGTCTTTTGACTATTCCATCAAGTGTTACTAAGTCAGTGTTTTTAGCAGGGATGTTGCTCTAAGTCTGTCTCAACTTTCAAGCAGTGATATAAAAATTAATTACAATCAGACAAAGGTTTTCTAAAGCATGGAAAGAAATTTAAGATGCTCCTTGAGGCCAGGACTATTCAAATGAAGACACTTTGTCCTGGTGGAATATCTAATGTGAGGCATAAACAGAGACTTACCCTGCTTCCTGCAGGTGCTGGAGTGGATCGAAGGGAAGGAGAGGAACATCAGGGCGCTGCTGTCCACGATGCACACGGTGCTGTGGGAAGGGGAGACCAAGTGGAAGCCTGTGAGTATGGCAGACCTGGTGACTCCAGAGCAGGTGAAGAAGGTCTACAGGCGGGCTGTGCTCGTCGTTCACCCGGACAAGGTAAGGCTGGGCTGCTCCCACCTCGGGGGGAAGTGTTGGATCGCTGAACTTACTGCTGCAAACAGCTCTGTAGAAAGGGGGAGCTCAAGATTTTTGCTGGTTTCTGAAAGTTGAGGGCTCTAAAGTCATCCCTGGAAGTGTTTAAGGCCAGGTTCTCTGTCCCTGCCCATGGAACCGTTTAGTCTTTAAGGTCCCTCCCAACCCAAACCAGTTGGGGGTTTTGTGAAACCACTCCCAGCACCAAGACTGGACCTGCTGCTTCAAGCAGTGGAAATTGAGAGCTTTTGTCACCCTCACTTTGGCTCTCAGCTGTTCTGCTGGTGGACACCAGTTCCTGCTGAAGGAGATCCAAATCAGCCTCCTACAATGGAGCAAAGTCAGGTTCTCTGAGTGCCCAGCTCGTGGCTCATGGTCTGGGTGCTGCCACTTGCTGAGCAGGGAGCAACGGCTCCATCTGGGACAGCCCATGGGCAGGAGGAGGAGGATCCCACTTGGAAGGGAATGGAGGCCCTGAGGGTCTCAAGGCTTGGGAGGATTTTGGGCTGCCCGAGGTTTGCAGGAATACTGATTTTATCCAGGGCCTGTGGCAGGTGGCAGCTCTTCCCTTCCATGCAGGTACAATTCTTCTCCCAAGGCCAAGGTTACATTTATTATTTATGAAGTGACATTTATTATGCCCATGGGCCAGTGCTTTATCCCACTCCGGGGGCTGTCAGCTCTGAGGAGCAGCAAAGTCAAGAAATTCTTAAGGAATATTTTGTCAAGGAATAAGCCAAAATTCATGGAACTGTTTGGGACTGTGCTTGGGAATCTGCTCACATGTGGCTGGTTTGGGAGCTCTGATATCCCTTTTTCTCCCTGTTTGTATTCCAGGCTACTGGGCAGCCATATGAACAATATGCAAAGATGATATTTATGGAGCTAAACGATGCCTGGTCAGAATTTGAAAACCAAGGACAAAAGCCCTTGTATTAGGTACTCTCTCAGCCTCCACTACAGACCCGTGCTAGTGCTTATATAGTCTCTTGTCACAAATGTCACAGATCAACCCAACTCTGGCTGGAAATTCAGAAGTTTCAGGAAACTAAGGGCCTAATACTTATCATGAAGACCAAGAGAAAGGTTTCCTAACGCTTGTCTCCAGAATCCTGAGCTCAGAGGAACTCTGGCCACCTGGCTCACCCTCCCAGAGCCACGGGGTTACAGTTTCTGGTAACTTTTCTATTTTCTTTTGGATTCCAGTGGGGCGAGAGAGAACACAAACTGCGAAAAGGTGGAATTGGTTTGTCTCCAACACAGTGTAGCTGGTGAATTTCCTTCTTTTCTTTTTGTGAGGTGTGATATGGCAACGCTTCAGTTGAGTTCAACAACAGTTGAGTTTGGCGAGGCCCAAACTTTGATGTATGTTTTTTTCCCCCTTGGTTTGGATAGAATTATCCAATTGAAGTGCTCAGCTGTGGTTTAGACACACTTCTAACAGTCACCATTTGCTGCTTAATTGCTCATCTAGTGTAGTGTGGCTGAACAGAGCCAAAGCTGGATCGCGGGCTGGGTCAGGGCGGCAGCCGCCCGCTGCTTTTGCATGAATCCTGTGCTCCCCTGGCAGTGCTGCAGTGAAAGGTGCGGGCAGAAGCGCTCGGCAGGAGTTTGGGAAGCAGGCGAGCAGCCCTCGGTCCAACAGCCCCTCGCTGGCCGGTTCAGCAGCAGTCTGGGGGAGGGTGGAGCCACGCTGGGCAGAGGGAGGGAGGAGCCGGCGCTGCATTTCTCTCGTCGCTCCCGTCGGCAGCTCGGAACCATCAAGGAAACACCAACAAGTTAAACTCTGCTGCCAGGTTTTAGAAAGCTCCCAGTCTCCAGGCACCGCTTCCCCTCCGGAGGATTCAGAACCTTTCCCAGCCCACTCGTATCACCTTATGCCTTTATCAGCTCCAGGGCTCTTGGCCGAGGCTCTTGGCAGGCTGAAACCTGTTGCAACTTCATTTTTCAGATCACGGTGTACGAGCTGTCACACAGACATCCACAGGCCAGGTCTGATTTCTGAGGTCAAAACAGTGCAAATTGAGCATCTTAAAAAAGTTTCTATTGGACCAAAGCAATAACATCCCAAGGAAATCCCTCTGAAGCTGAAGCTGAAGCAGCTTTCCTAGTTCAAAAGCGAGTTCAAATTCAAACTTCACCCCAAATTGTGGCATTCTTCTGTAGAGTAACTAAAGCTAGCAGTTTATTTACCAACACCTATCTGCATTTGAGGGAGACTCAGCAAACAGGCAGGAAATAATTTGGATTTCCTGCCTCAGGAACAGGTTGCCATCGGATGTGAGTCTTTAAGGCTTGGTGGTTTCTCAAGACAATCCACTACTTGTTGCACTTACATTTTCAAGTGGCAAAGCTATTACTGCAAAGGCAGTGTGTCAAAGAACATGGCTTTCTGTATAAAACTCATCCTTTTGTTGTACTGCTCCATTATTTACTGCCATTAACTGAAAATGTGAAACCAACACATAGGTCTCCTTTTATATAAAAGACCTTAAGATAATAGTAACAAACTGGATGTTATTTATTAATGTTTTGATCCAGTATGTGCTTGTCTTATTTAAAGAGATAACTGGAATGTGAATCATGTTCCTGTGATTTGTTGGTTTATTGTTTCTCATTCACATTTGTAGATATTGTGACCTATGCCTATATAATAAAAAGGATCTCATTACTATAATGTACTTTTTTTAATGATGAAAACCTCATTAGCTTTGTATGGAGTTTGTCACGGCACATAACTCTGGGTATTCATCCATTCACAAAATACAAACCCATCATTAAACTTTACCAAAAAAAAAAAAAATAAAAAAAAAACCCAAACCCTTACCCCACTTAAGCTTTGATTACTTCCATCCCTAATGTTTTTATGGATGCATGAAAGTATTAGGATGTATGTATACACAAATAGTTAACTAAAAAAAAAAACCCATTCTTGTCATATCTGGTAGTGACAGAGGTTATCAATGTTCAGGTTTACTGTTTGACTAAATTATTGTAATTTTTGTAAATAAGGTATATACTCAATGAAATTGTGACTGGTCTAAAACATTTGTATATACATTAAAAAGCTCAAATTAACAAATTCAGGTATCTTTTCGTGCTTGTGACCACAAGGTTCAAATCCTACAGCTGCTCCTGTCGTTATCCACAGGTTGGAATTCCAGGTGCTTTTCCCAAATTATTTGGAAACACCTTGGCATTGCTGTTCTTAGGCTACACCCTTCAGAGACCCACAGCCAAACAAGTCACCCAACCCACATTTTCCCCTTGAAGCATTTAGAGGATTAAGGCTGTTTTAACAAGCCTTTTTTTGGCTCAAAATAATGAAAAATGGAGAAAATTGTGGATCGGGGAAGATATAAAATGAGAAGAGTTGAGAAGGGGGGTATCTGAAGAAAAGGTCCCCTGGGAAGGGTTATTGAAAAGGTTGTGCAAAATATCCATCTAAAAGGCTTTTTTGGGGACAAAAAATGCTGTTATTGGGTCAAAAATGTTGGTTTTGGGGCAAAAAAGGCTGTTCTTAGGGAAAAAAGGGTTCTTGGGAAAAACAGAGCATTCTTGGGGTAAAAAAGACCATCTCTGAGTTAAAAAGGCTGTTCGTGGGTATAAAAGGCCATTGCTGGGGCAAAAAGGGCTTCTCTTGGGTCAAAAATGTGAGCTCAAAAATGCTATCTCAAAAATCCAATGCTTGAAAAATACTGCTTTAAAAAATCCCTGTGCCTTTCTTAGCGTGGATTAACAGAGGGGTGGGTGATGGAGGCCCTGAGGTGACCCTGCTCAAGGCAAACGGGCACCCCTGTCCATTTTTTTTGGGTGAAAACAGAGGTTTTCAGCAGTACAAAACAACGACCGAGCGGCGGGGGCTCTTTAAAGCGGTCTTTATGGATTTAAAATCGCGGCTGCGCACAAACATACGTTCCCTACGCACATACATGAACTTAACGCACTCATATACAACTCATTACAGACACGCGGGGGCTGTGTATTAAAATAAACGCGTTTGCTTGCGAGGGTTACGTACATTAAAGCCCGCCCCGGGGCCGTCCCCTCAGGACGCCCCGCCCCCCGTCGCGAGCGCGGGCGTGGCGGGAAAAGGCGCCGCCGCGCGCGCCGCCCGCCCTTTTAAAGGCTCGGTCACGTGACGCGGGGAAAGGGGCGGGGCCAGAGGGCGGAAGTCGCGCGGCGCCAACGGAGCCCGGACATGGCGGGCGTGAAAGGTACCGGGGGCTCCGTGTGAGGGAGCGCGCCCGGGCAGCGCCTCCGCGCGGGGCGGGCGGCGGCAGAGGCGGGGGGGATGCCCGGCGACGGGGGAGGTGGTACCCGGCCCTGGCTGAGGGGTGCCCGGCCCCCGGTGAGGCGGTTCGCGGTGGCCCGGGAGCGATGCCCGGTGTGGCGGCCCCGCCTCACCGCCCGCCCTGTGCCGTTGCAGCTCTCGTGGCCCTGTCCTTCAGCGGAGCCATCGGGCTGACGTTCCTCATGCTGGGCTGCGCCCTGGAGTACTACGGGTGAGCGGGCCGGCGCCCTACCCAGAGCTTCTCCTGCTTAAAACCCGTTAATTAAGGTTTTTTTCTCGTTTAATGGAGCCGTTCGGCTCCTCCTGCAGCCCCCCCGCTTCCAGGCTCTTGGCACGTGGCAGTTTGTTGTGATTGAACGCCGCTTCCTTAGCCGCGATTTGCGTTTCCATTAAAATAAAAGCTATAAACAGCTCTGTGCTGCCTCAGGAAAAGCGGTGCCGCTTTGCGTTTTTAATCTCACACAAACCAAATCTCCCTTAAGTTCCTCTTTCTTTGAACAGCTTCCCACGGGGTCCCACCCATGGCAGGAACTGGAAGGGGTTTGGGTTCCATAATTACTGCAGAATTCCGTGATTTTGTGTCTGTAACGCCTCAGAGGAGGCTCGGGAGGGCTCTGACAGGGCTCAGAGGCCGAGGGTGTGTCCTCAGCCAGCTGCTCTGTCCCTGTCGTTTGGGGAAGCTGCTCCTGCCCTGCTCCCTCCCTGGTCAGAGTTGAATCAGGATGCAAAAATGTAAAATAAATTAACACTTGGCCGTGTGAGAGGGTGGGTGCTGCTCTGTCAGTGCAGGGCAAACCGAGGTGGAATCTTTTGGTTAACCCAAAAAGCAGGACTGGAAGTATTGCAGTAACTTTCTGGTCGAATTCCCTATTTTAACTGATTTTTTTCCCCCTCCCCAGTGTGTACTGGCCTCTGTTTGTGTTAATATTTTACTTCATCTGCCCCATTCCCCACTTCATTGCCAAGAGGGTCGGTGATGACAGTGATGCAGCCAGCAGTGCCTGCAGGGAGCTGGCCTATTTCTTCACCACAGGAATTGTTGTCTCTGCCTTTGGACTTCCTATCATCCTTGCACGGGTGGAAGCAGTAAGTTCTTGCTTCTTTTTATTCTCACACCCCACTTACTGGATATCACCTTTAAGTAAATCCTGCTTTAATTGGATTATTGTGCTGTCTCCAGGTGAAAGTAATCCACTGAAATTTACTTTTTTGATCTGAACAAAGGACTCACATGACTGAAAAGCTTTTAGCTGGGTTTTTTTCCCCCAACACAAGATAATATTTCCTCCTCCACCTCCTGTCTCTCTGTCTCATGACCCTTTGCAGCACTTCTTGCTGCAGCTTCCTCCTTTTCCTCTTGGAGTGTTTGCTTTTTCCATTTAGGACGCTGCAAATTTGGGGAACTGGAGTTTGTTAGGAGTTAAAAGATAAAAGGCCAAGAGCTTTCCAGAGCTGCCCTGGTGGCTTCCAAAGCATTTCCCAAGCTTTGGCCCCTCAAATCCTGGGGAAACTCTGCCTCTTTCCTCTTTGCTTTCTGAACTGCTCTCCAGTGCTGAGATTTCCATCACAATTTGTTGAAAGGCAAAGAATTGTCCCTGTCCCACATCCCACCCACCCAGTGATGTTTTAGTGTGTCCTGTTGGTTTCCACCTTCACTTTCATTCCCTTAAAATCTTTAAATTTGTTTGTAATGCCCAATTTCCCCGAGATTTTTATTTTGGAGCTGTGGCCCTGGCAGCAGCAGAATGACCACGAGAGGGAACTCTCATTCACCTACTTGAAGAGTAAATGTTGCTTATTTCAGTAAATTACTTCTGCAGCTCATTAAAAAAAAAACCCTGTTTACTTTTAAATCCACGTTTTCCATGCCTGGTACTTATTTAAAAGGAGATAATTTTATTTTGTTGCATGGCAGTGAAAGGAGAACATCAATTTCACCAGATTTCTCTCTGATTTAGGTGTGTTTTAATGATTTGTAAGGCAAGTCATTATTTTCTTCTAAATCCTAGCAGTAGCTTGGCTGAAGTGTTTATTAGTGATACAAGTGGCTGCTAATTGAATAATTAGTCACACAAATTGAATTATTTATTGTTTGCCTTTTCTGCTTTTAGCACTTTCTGTAGTATTTTGATTTTTTTTTTTTTTTTTTAGTTTTTTAGTTGATCTAATGCCTTGAAATAACTGCCCTGAGCATCTCTTCCAAGAACTGCTTTGATTGTTCCATTTCTTGCATTTCAGATCAAATGGGGAGCCTGTGGCCTGGTGCTGGCTGGCAATGCAGTCATTTTCCTTACTATTTTAGGCTTTTTCCTTGTGTTTGGCAGAGGAGATGACTTTAGCTGGGAGCAGTGGTAGGAGCTCACTGTGGTGCTGGTAATTTGGAATATTTTACAGCTTTTTTTCCTTCCCTGCTCTGTGTGTATGTACAGATATTACAATGTGTGTGGCATGTTACAAACCCCACCTGGCTTTACATTATCACTTCATAATTTGCTTTTTTTTTTTAAATTGCACTTCAGCCAAAGGGACAGTGCTGACAGTTGGTTTAAAGTAGTCACTAAAATCTGGGATTATTATGAATTTGTCCTTGAAGAAGTTTACAGTTTTACCCATTTTTCACTATATTTGCATTTATTTTTGGTTTAATTGCAGTGTCATTGATCCATTGGTCACTATTCCTGTTGGTTTTTTAACCATATAATCAAAGAATAATATAAATATTACTCTTAATTGGTGGTGTTCAACTTGATCAGTCTTTCTGCTTTAATTAGGATGAGTTGGCATTTTCTTTACATCTCATTAATTGTAATTTGAGTGGTTTTTCTTAATGACATAAAGCCAGACATGAGTTATGTCAACTCTTACTCCCTAATAAAAGCAAAAGAAAATAACCCTGACTAAAAATCCTTCCACTTATGTTTATTTAAAGATAATTTTCTCCCCACAAAGATATTTTCTGTCCCTATTCAGTTTAAAAATCGTGGTTATATTTGGGGAATAATATATTTTAATGCATCTTAAAGCTGACATGACTTCTATGAAGGTTCACAGAAGGAGAAACTACCCTTAGGACACTTAAAATCACAATTTAGTGTTCAACTCTGTATTTTTACATGTGTAAAATGCCTGAATTGCAAGGAATTGAGTGTTCTGCTGGGTAGGATTTCTTCTCCTTGCTTTTAAAACACATTTCTTCAACTCCTATTTTTCTTTTGTCTGTAAGAAGGTTGTTATTACATTAAAACACTATATTTTTAATAGCATTATCCTAATAAACATTCACATAATCACACTTCAGAAAAATACATTTTATCACTTTAGTTTCGTAAGAATAGAGTGAGGGTTCAGTAATTAATTGCATGAGCACTCTGAAATGGGGACAGAAATCATTCTGTGCTCTCCAGGCAGGGGATGTGGCTCAAGCAGGAGTGGAAAATTGAATTTCAGCAAGGTTAATTCCATGTTTTCAATGGAAATTTCAGCTGTGTGAGAGGGAGCAGTTGAGTAGCTTTATTTTAATTCCTTGTAAAAGAGGAATTAACATTCAAGGACAGTTTTTTCTGGCTCCATCCAAGCCATAGCAGGATAAACTTGTAAAGATCCTGGGAATAACAACTTCTCTGAGTGTCTTCTTCCTGCTTTGGATGAAATCTCTTGGATTCTACTCCTGGGGAAATTGTTTTCATGATAAACAAAATTTTTTCACATTAAACTTCATTTCCATGTTTAAATCCTGCTTTGATTTTAAAGAAGATGCCTTTTTTCTCTGTACAGTGGCATTTTTCACTCAATTAATGAAGTAAAACAGTGAAATAAAACCCAGTCAGTGCCTGATGATAAATTCCTTCTCTTTAACTCCTGTTGGATTGGATTCTGGAATGTTTTTACTCCATTTATGTACCAAAGGCTGCAGGAGAAATCTGCAAAATTACTCATTTACTGGTGGAGTTTTGGAGGAAAAAATTGATTGAAAAGATTGAATTTTTCCTTAAAACGAATCATGATTTGTGGGCTCTGTGTGAGTTCTCAGTGGGACAGTGAACAAGGACAATCTAAAGTGACCAGGAGGACCAGAAAGTGCTCTTTTTAAATTGCTTTTTGCCAAATTCTTCCATTGTACTGTATCCCCTTTGGGCTGTGGTTGGTGTTGAGTGGAGAAGGTCAATGGCTTTTTTGCTAATTATTATTTTTATTATTGTTCTTTGGAAGCAGCTACGTGCACTAATCCCTAATGTGAATTTCGTGCAGCTTTCACATGGAATGTTTCAAATTGTGTTGAAATCATGGAGATTTCCCTTGACCTCTGTAAAAGTCAATTTGCTTTGTTATCAAATATGGTGAAAAATAATATTTCAGTGTTGGTTTTTGTTTTCTCCAGAGCTTCATTCCCAGTGAGCTCTGATGGTCTGTATTGGGAATTCTGTCCCATTGCTCCAGTAGAAATTTACTGTGGTTGCTCTGAAATGGTTTTCCTTTGTGGAAGTGAATCCTGTGTATCCAAAGTGCCTTAATTTCCACACCAGGCTGATTTGTGTGAGTGGCAATATCACCAATATCACCCTGTGTGCCATAACCAGCTGGAAATCTGGGGCTGCATTTTCCAAAGCTTCCTCATTAACTAATCCTTTACTTGGGGATGCAGTGCAGCTTTTGTACCTTTTGTAAACAGTTTTTATCCTCTGTATTGCCATAACCTCGAGATCATGAAGTATTAAACCATGGACATTCCAATATAGTCTACTTTTCTTTCCAAGTTGCCTACTAAACCTGACACTTTTGGAATTGTCTAATAAACATATCTGATGCTTAAATATTTGTCTGTCTGGAATTTCAGGAGGTGGCAACAGACTGGTGGGAGGGGGAAGGTGAAAAGTGTCCAGTGCTGCTTTCCCGATGGTGGGATGGAAAATTCCAGAAGCCATGGAAGTGGAATTGCTGTAGGATGTGTGGTAAAGGATCAGCACTTGTGTCTGTGGTGAAGCTGGGAGCTTTTTAAAAGCATTCCATAAAAAATACGGGATTTAAGGAAGTGCTTGAGCTCTTCCCTTTCCTCTGAGGACTCTGAAGTAAAACCCATTGCTCTGTCAGCAGGGCAGGGATGCACAGGGCATCAGAGCTCTCCCTCCCTTCCAGGTCACTTCTCCTGGCACTAAGGTGGTGAGAATGTTAAAGTGGGGAATTCTGATCTCCCCAGAGCTTGGGAAAATGGAGTTACTGAATCCCCTCCATGAGGAGGAGTTTGGGGTGTCAGCTTGGAGTAGCTGGAGCTTGCTGCCCACAGCAGTGCCGGGAGCCCAGGGCTCTGCAGAGGGTCAGTTTGGATCTGAGAGCTGCTGCCTTCCCACAGGCAATGTTTGGGAATGTTTGGGAATGCTGCTCACCTTGGGCAGAGTCCCTTCAGCTCCCCTGCTGAGGCTGCTGCTGGATTTGGGGTGTTGTCAGTGTGGGGTAACTGGGATTTCCTGTCCCTCCACCCTGGCTCCCGTTCCAGCTGGTTTTGTTCAGTTATTCCCTGTCACACACACTGAACTGGATTAAAAAGCCAGCACGGGGGGGCTGGTCACAGTCTGCCACTGGTTTTGGGGGTTCTTCAATCCTCTCAGGAGCTGGTCACCTTCCTGAGCAGTTGTTGTGACCTCGGGTAACTTCCTAAAACCTTTAAACAGCCTTTAATCTCATGAAATGAGTGCGAGCTCGTTAACACCAGGGCGATACCCAAACAAAGTGTCCTGGTAAGGCACGTTTCAAATTGTGCTGTTAAACTGAAAACGATGGAGAGCTCCAAAATGAGCTTTTTAACCCTGCTCTCAATTCTTAACACAGCAGGACTTTGCAGCTCCGGCATCATTTGCTCTGCAGGGATTGTTTGTGGGCTCTGAGGAAGGACGGACGGGCTCTCTCATTAAGCTGGATGCTCACCAGGTACTAATGAGCCATTGATGAGTTTAAGTGGCCCCTACAAACACAGGACCAGTTTGTACTGCAGGGTTTTCCAGGGAAAAATCTCCTGATAAAATGGGTAAGGAAGCATTGGCTGCTGAGTTGGGATCAAATTTGAAAGATCAGCTGGAGACATTTTCTCCCAAGGCCTGTCTTGTATTTATCTTGTTTTATTGCTTTGCTTTTGTCCTTTATTTTGAGGTTTGGTTCAGCTGTATCTGGGTTGTATTAAAAATGGGCTACATGTGTTTATTCCTCATGACCTGTACTTAATTTTTTTAAATGGAATTATTACTTCCTTCTTTTTAAATGGAATTATTTCTATAGAATAGTTCTAGATTGTAACAAATATTCTGGATATTCATCTTTAGAATGGACTGATTATTCCCTCCTTCCTCTCCCATCCCTTGTCTGCCCGTGCAGGAGATTCCAGGAGTTCCTTCTGGCCATCTCTGAGGGAGATCCTGCTGGGGAGACAACAGGGATTATAAAATCATCCCTCTTTTCCCACAGGAAATTCTTAGGGAAAAGGCAGAAGATTGCTTTCAAAGTGAGATTCAACTCATGCTTTCTTTAATAGAGTAATTGTGCAAAATTACATATAATATTAATAATAAATACACATTACACATGATAATAAACCTTTCTTTTGAGGTTTTGAACTCAGGGAAGACTTCTGTGAAGTGCCTGTAAGAGGAATTTCTAATCTGTAGTTATAGCAGCCCAGGTATTGGGAGCCCCTAAGATTTTTTTAGCTCTGCCTGCCCACAGCCAAACCGGTGGAAATTCCCTGGTGGAAACTGCTTTTGTTACATTGTTACATATTTTTAATTGCACTTTTCTTAGGCAATGCTGAGAAAATGACTTGCTCACTCTTGTGGAGTTTAAAAAGTCAAAGCAGAAATCATATTCAGGCTGGAGTTTTATATTATTTGAAATCCTTCAAAGAAGAATAATTCCAAGGCACAAACAGGACTGTTGGTGTCTCTGGGAGGCCTGAGGAGTCATTTCAGGTTATCAATACCTTTGAATTTTGATTTATCAGGCTTGGAGCTTCATTTTCCAACCCCCTGACTGTGCTGCTTTCCTTTCCATGGTCAGTGAAGAAATGGCAGATGCTGCTTGGGTGCTTCTGTTTGCTGGAGGATCTGGGGACGAGTTAAAGGGTCTTTAAAGTGCCTTTGAAAGCAATACTTGGAATTAGAGGACTGAGGGTGACATTGTATGTTTTGCTCACCCTCCTGTTGGGACTGTTTGATCTGGGGCTGTGATTTGGCTGCTCTGGTATTTCCCAGTAGAACAGGAGCCTTTGCTCCCAGTTTTCCATCTGTAAAGGGGAAAAAAATCCAACCCCCTTTACACCACCCAGAAACAAAAGCTGCCAGAGTTGTCCTTTCTGGCTGCTGATCAAGTTCTCCCTTAGGAAGCTGGTGGGAATTTGGGATCAGGGAGGGATGAAAGCCTAATCCAGCTGGGGGGTGACCCCTTTAATCTGAGTGAGGGTCCCTGTGCCTTGTGCTGGGATTTCTGGCTGTGCCTCCCAGGAATGGGGGGTTGGATCCACAAATCCAACACAGCCAGAGGATTTACCAGCTTGTCCTTGTTTTCAGGAACACAACTTGGTGTCACTTTGTGTGGCCAGGGTTTTATCACCAAATAAATGATTGCAGGGAGACATTCAGATGTTTGAAACAACTCCAGGGTGATAAAAACATTTCCCATATAAAAAGTCCCAAAAGAAAACTCTGCTCTGTTTAATTTTAACAGATGAAGAGATCCAAACTAAAACCATTTACCCAGTCCAGAGCATGCTTCCTTCCCATCCCTTTAAAAATTGCATTCCTGACAAATATTTTGCTGCTTAATTAAAATCTACAGCAGAAAATAAATCAGTTTTCATGGATCTCTTCATAGCCAGCCAGTCATTAGAAACCATTTCAAAATGCCCAGCCTTTGGGAATCTCAGAAGTGAGGAACGTGGAAAGTTAATTAGGATGCAGCCAATTAGGATTGGGATTATTCAGCTGCCTTTGGACAGAGCTCCAGGTGTCAGGAGGAGCTGAGCCAGAGCAAATCCTGCATCCAGAGCACCTCACCAACACAGATTTATGGGATTTATGGATTTATGGGCAGGGCTGGTGAGCTGGGGAAAGGGGCAGAACTTTAGGGAGAACTCTGTCATGAAATCCTCATTAGTGCTGGGAATTGAGGACCCCCAAGTTCTAATTAATTAAAAGTGGTGAGAGGTGGAACTGCTCCTCTGGAAGGACTGACAGGAAACCCTTCTGAGATGAGAATTTCCTCAAGCAGAGAGAGTTTGGGTGTTTAAATTTCCTCCTGTCTCCACTGCCTCTCCCTCCTTTGCTTTTTGGGGTCTGTGCTGGTAAAACCAGGATTTGTTGTATCACAGAATCCCAGGTTTGGGTCGGAAGAGACCTTAAAATCCATCCCATTCCAGCCCTGCCATGGGCAAGGAGCTCCCACTACCCCAGATTGCTCCAAGCCTTGGAGGCTTCCATGGATCCAGGGGCAGCCACAACCTATGGCAACATAAATATAAAAGCCCCACACTGATTTACCTGGTTTAATCATAAATTTGAGGTACAACACTGCCAAACTTTTAAAATGGAATTTGGGAGCTGCACAACAGCTCCTGTTGAGGGTGCTGGATAAAAACTCCTCTCCCTTCTCCATCAATGCGTGGATGAAGCAGAGGGCCTGGGGGGAAGGACAAATCCATTCCCCAGAAATCCCAGGGAGGATTATCCAGAGGTTTTTTTTAAGCTGGACAGATGTATGGGCAGCCTGGAAAATAAATCCTGATTTTTAGGGAGCTTGGCACGTGCTCCTGAGCACCCAAAGGTCACGGAAAATCATTCATTTCCCTCTGCTACAGCTGAGCAGAGGAGAGGAAAACAACAAAAAAGTGATTAAATTAAACAGAAGAATAAATTCCCTGCCCCAAATCTAAGGCAGAACCACAACACAGAACCAAAAAGACAAATTATACCAAAATCCAACCTATGACACTGAGAAATGTGCTGTTGGAGCATCCTGGATTAATCCAGGATACAAATCCAGCATTTCTGGCTGGGTCACCATTCCAGGATGCCTCTCAGTAATTCCCAGTGCAACTGGCCCAGCAGAAGCCTCTGGATTATATCCCTGATTTCCTCATGTACAGGCAAAATGTTCAAAATTCACCATTTAACCTCCATCAAAAGCTTAACCCCCAAATCCCCTAAAAATCAGCAGAAATCCCAGTGGTTTCAGTGAATTCTGCTTGAGATCCTCCTCAAAGGTGGACAGGGAACAAAACATCTGCGTGAAAATGAAATTACAGTGGCTACATTAAAAAGAAAAATCTGTTTTCCTGCAGCAAATCACCTGAAAGAGCAAAAAAAAAAATCAGAATATCTTTGCTCTTGCAAGTCAGTGAATAGAATTTAACTAAATTATGGTGGTAGATTAATAATTGATTAATCAAAGCAATCAATAAATCAGTTAATCCTATAAAATCCTATAACAGTGAGTTCCTTGTGATAAAGCTTTAAGGCCCCCTTAATAATTTTTAAAATAGTTTTAAAAGTTAAATTTTCCCCCTACCTTTGATTTGTCGTATTTGGATGGTTTTTAATGTCAGAACAATTTTGTTTCTGAAATACAGACCCCTAATTACTAATTTTTGAAAAGAAATGTGTTTGTTTTACTGTGTGAAGGTTTGAGATGGTTTCTCAAGCTCTGTGGGCCGTGAGGTATTTTTAAAATGTGACCCTTTGGTTTGGTGTGAAAAATGGCCCAATTAACTTAATTTTAGCCTCATCTTCTTGTTTATGCAGTGATGCTTCTGACAAGTGATGGAAGCCACAGTTAAATGACAGCACTGCTCCCTTTTCCTTTAGTGATGGCAATAATTACAATAAAAATAAAGTCAATTTGGGTGAATCATTTCCAAACAGATCCCAAACTTTTGGATTCTTTGCAGAATTTTAAATAAATCAAAGGGCAAACCCAATTTTCTTCCACTGAAGTGGTTTTTATTGCCAGTTTTGCGTGAGGTTCCTGCAATAATTGTATTTTCTGCTCTGTAGTGAGCAGGTAATGAGGTAAACTCGTTATGAGGGTCAGTCCACAGCTGATTTCCTGCAGCACTTTTAGTAAACTCGTTAAATTAACAGCAGCTAACTTTTAAATGGCAGCAATAGGTCATTCCTTGGGGCTGTATTTTGATTTGGAGACTGAGTGTGGCAGCAGGATTTCGTCTGGTTTGGTCCCATTTAAACCTCCAAACCTGCAGAAATTAGTGTTATTAATCAAGTTTAATAGTCAATTTTCTCTCTCATGAACCCGTGTAGAGAGAAATTGGAGTGGTGGTGTGGAGGAGAGAGCTGATGTTTAACTGGGATGATTCAGGGGTGCTCAGGTATCCTGCAGGCAGGTCCAGGATGGAATAATTCTGCATTAAAAGTGACCTTTCTGAAGGGAAAACCTGTCTGTGCTGAATAATCAAATCAGATTTGTGTTCGGCCGCCTCCAAGGAGAGAGCTTTTGCCTCAAAAACCTGATCAATGAAGGAGAGCCTTGGTGTTTGGAGACCTCTGAAAGCCCAAAAATGACATTTTAAATGGCACAGGGCCTGGGAGAGGAGTGGGGACTGGGGTGTGTGGAGTGCTGTGAACAGCTCTGGGTGCACAGAGCACCGAGGTTGTGTCTGCAAGGGCTGGAATTCCTGGATCATTTCCTGGGATTCTGCTTCTTGTGTGCAAGGGCTGGAATTCCTGAAGGATTTCCTTGGGATTCTGCTTCTTGTGTGGAAAGGATGGAATTCCTGAAGGATTTCCTTGGGATTCCGCTTTGTGGGGAGATCCTTGCCCAGTGTGGGAGAGCTGATCCCTGCCCTGCTCATTCCCATCTCCTCCAGCCCCAGCAGTGCCTTGGCCTTGGCAAAGGGTGCTGGTGCTGTGGGAACATTCCCACCTGGAATTCCTGTGGGAAGGACACAGCTCACCCCTCTCCATGTGCTTCCCAGCTCCAGAGGCACCACATCCTGGCAATGTCCATCCCAGGCAGTGCTGCTCCCATTTTTCTGCCAAGTAAAGAGGGAACCATTTAAAATCCAGCCTCCAAATGCTCCCAGCATCCCATAAATCCATGGGCACAGCATCCCTGCCAGCCCCTCTCACAGATTTCCCCCCTCTTGTTGGGATTCTGTGTCCTTGAGCCTTTCCCTGCTCCCAGAATTCCAGGATCATCCCTTCAGTGACACTTCCTCCATGCCAGCACTATCCTGACACATCATTCCCGCCCCAGAAGGATCCATCTGCTTCTTGTTCTTGTCTCTTCCCATATCTTCCCTTCCTAGCCCAGTTTTTCCTGTTTTCCCACCACATACTCAATAGCCCTGTGTTTTTTCCCCCTCATGCAGTTCCCTGTAATCTGTTATTATCTGGAAAACAAGCAGAGAATCAACATCTCAGCAGATGGATCCAGCCATTCCACACTCCAACTAAACAGGGATGAAACACTTCCAGATTTTGGACACTGAAACCCAAATCTTCCAGGGATTTACCCTAAAATTAGTGCCCAGACCTGTGCTCAGGAGTAGCTAAAAACTGGACATCATTCCAGGACTTTCCTTGATGAAATAATCTGATTTTTGAGAATAATTCAGCTGAAAAGAGCCATGAGAGATGTGTGATGATGTCTCTGATTTAGGAATGGTTTATTTCCTTTTTGGGATGGTGGGACAAGGTGGGGGAGGATCCTTGTACCCATTTTTGAACTTCCTCTAATGAAAAAATGATGGAATTTTTAAAAGAAAATCTTTAAGGCCCCTTCCAACCCTTCCATGATTTTCATTTATCGTGGGCATGAGGAGCTGGGGTTTCTATTTCATGTTGGATGAAACTCCTCACTGAGATATAAACATTTAAGTAAAATCCTCTTTCCACAGCCAAAACCACAAAAGCAGCCTGAATTTGGATTGAACCACTCATTTGATATTTTTTTCTCTACATCTGTGAATACCACAAGCTGAATTTTTGACAGAAACATTTTAAGTTGATAAAAAAAAGCCTAGAATTTTATTTATTTTATTTTAAATGAAGGTATTTATTCAAAATACCTTCTCATTTTTCTGCAGCATTTCTCTTTCTGCCAGCTCTGTGCTGTGAATTCCTGGCCTCTGTGTGAGATCCCACTTGAGAAACCCAGATTGGTGCCAGGCTTTCTAAAATGCTGCTGGAAATAAATTCCCACCACCACCACCACCCCCTTGGGGAAAAAAAAAAGTCGTGGTGTTTACTTTCTCCTCCCTGAGATGGAGCTGAGTGCTGCTGTCATCCTGGCAGGGATTGTGGGGATAACAGACCAAACAATGCTTCAGAATCTAAAGTAAAATCTGACTTTTTTCATGGCTGTGACATCAGCAAAGCTGGCTTTACACCTTTGGGTTGTTCCACAGTCCCACCCACGTTTTCCCTAAAATCTGATTTAAGATGATGCATGTCAGGAAGAAAAATAGAAGGAAAATCAAGTCAAGCTGTCGGAGAGGTGTCTGAAGTCTCCCCCCTTATTTTCCAGCTGCTAATTCCTGTTAAAGACACACAGGAGTAAAAAGTCTTTTGAGTGGAATTGGGAAGCCTGGGTGGTTCCATTTCCTCATCCCAAGGAGATCATGTTTTGCTGTGTAAATATTCTGGTTCTGCAAACTGAGAGCAGAGGTGGACCAGGAGAACCTCATGGAGGAGTAGATAAAGCAAAATTTGTCTTATTTGATGGAATTGCAGAGTCCTGGAATGGTTTGGCTTGGAAAGGACCTTCAAGCCCATCTCATTCCCATGGCAGGGACACCTTCCACTATCCCAGGTTGCTCCAAGTGCCCAGCCTGGCCTGGAACACTTCCAGGGATGCAGGATGGATTTCCCCATGCTGCAGTTTCCCTTTCAGGCACATCCTTGTTCTCCCTGGCACCAGGAGTCCTGTTCCCACACACAGGGCTTAGTCACTGCAAAGCCAACCTGAGCCAAGGGATCCTCACGGCCAAGCTGAGAAGGGAAATACTCAGAAAAAGGAAATTATTTATTAGAAAACAGGTTTGTCACGTAAAGTATTGGCAGGAAGTACAAAGGTGAGCAGAGCAGATTGGTTTTCTGTACCTCACAGGCAGCGTGAGCACAACCTCTGATGTAAATGTTACTATAGTAACAGTGGTTTTATTTAAAAGCCCATTAAATAGACATATCAAACCCATCCAGCCTGTCAAAATGAAAGTTAAACTGCACAGCCTGCTGCTTCAAGGGCCACTTTTTTCTTTTTCTTTTTTTTGCCAGACTTGTGTATTTTGCTGCAATTTCCCCCTTCAATGCACTCAGCATCATCTTCTTGCCAAATGACACCGTGGCACTTGGGAAATAAGCTGCACTAATGGTGACAGCACTAATTACCTGGGACCTCTCATGGAGCCATGTGAAGGCTTAGAAAGGGATGAAAATTCCTTCTGGGAAATTTGCTGTACATCATTCCCTTCTGCCTCCCTCAAAAGCGTGTTCCTAACGGAGCTTAAGTATAAAAAAATAAAGAATGTGTTAGGAAATATTATCTATTCATCTTCTCTATTGCAGTGGTTCAGCTGAACTTCCCTTGGGAAGCTGAGGGTGTTCAGTGCCACTGGTTTTCCTCCCTTTTTTCCCTTCTTCCCTCTCCACCAGCAGCTGCTGTGGCTCCTGGCCTGCTGCTGGGGCTGGGCTGTCAGTTCTACCTCTCCTGTGATGCTTTGATTATAAAATAATTACAGATTTGCATAAATGAAGAGTTATATCTCGTGAATATCAGGGTTTGATGGGGTTTGTGCTGTTGTTTTGCACTTTGGAAACTTCCCTGTGCTTGCTGTAACTCCTCGTGTTCCCTATGAGGGTGGGGAGCCCCTGGAAGGGAATTCCCAGAGCAGCTGTGGCTGCCTCTGGATCCCTGGCAGTGCCCAAGGCCGGGCTGGATGGGGCTTGGAGCAACCTGGGATGGTGGGAAGTGTCCCTGGATGGGATTTAAGATCCTCCCAATCCAAACCTGGCATTTCTGACCCTCCTTAGATCATCTGTCTGGATGTAAAACTGGAGATCATTGACTGGAAAGCTGAACAGAGGATTAGCAATTTTTATTTGTAAGAGATCAGAGAATTATTATTATTATTACTATTATTATTACTATTACTATTATTATTATTA
>VZRX01017346.1:6683-28645 GCA_013398075.1 Notiomystis cincta
TGGGTTTTGTTTGTTTGGTTGGTTTGTTGTTGTTGTATTTTGTTTGTTTGATTCGGTGTTGTGGGTTTTTTGGGGTGTTTTTTTTCCTTTGGTTGGTTGTGGGTTTTGTTGGTTTATTTTTTTTTTGTTTGTTTGGTTGGTTATTTTGTGTAATAATTATGAAATCATAAAAGTGGTTGTGGTAAGTAGTAAAGATTTTACTTCTACTGATGCAGAAAACATCAGAACTTTCAGAAGCTTAACAAGGACAAAACACCTTTATGTTCAGACTATCCAGTTGCAGATCATAGGATTCCAGTTAGAATAAACAGAGTTAATAGGCAGAACAGAGTCCTGACATCTAAAAGATTAAATCTTTACAGCATTACAGCTGTAGTATGATTTGTTTAAGGAAGTACACCCACATTACAGATAATGAAATAAAGTTTTAGTTTTCTCCTTAATTAAATCAACCTATTCTATTCACTGACATCACATTCAGATTCTGCAGATGAAACTATGTTCCTTACGACCAGTAAGTATAATTTGAAAGGGTGGCACTGTTATCTCAAAAAAGAGAAAGAGAATATAGAATGCATCATGATGATATAAAGGAAGCAATAAAATGGGAATCCATGAGCCAAGATGTTGTAGAGACACAGATCATATTCATTCATGCTGACAGTTTTTACTGATGGAGTGAAAGAGAGGATGAGGAGCATAAGGATATGTATTTTTCTTCCCTGAACTGCAGTAAAGAGTGAATCCTAATTAGTAACAAATTCACTAATACCACTCTTTACACTGCTATTGATAGCCATAATTTATCTTTAATCCTTCTCTGTAAGGGCAGAGTTTAAATAAGAGAATTCAAGAACATACAAATAAATAATTAAAGGCTGTGGAAATTGATATTCCAAAGAATACATATTTAAGAGTCTGTAATTGTTTGCTGAATCCATAATAAACCAGGAGATTTTACTGAAAACTATACATTGGAGTATAACAGAAAAAACCCCTAAGCTCATCTAGACACTGAAGTGCATCTCACTTTCTGATTAACATGTTTGCTTACAAGAAGAAGCAAGCAGTAATATCTTTGTAAATTGATGGCTGGAACAAAGCACTCTGGCTTTCAAACACAGAAGAATTTTACTAAGTAAGAAAAAAGAGAAAAAGGAAAAGGATTTTAGGTTTAATTTCCTTCCAACATCCTGACCAGTTCAACTCCTTTGTGTATCTACTTCCTTTTCTCAATAAAATGAAAACTTTGAAAGAAAAAAATAATTAGAATGGCTCATCCAAATTCTTTACTAAAACCAGACATTCCAACTTCTCATTTTGTGCATTCTACAAAAAAAAAGAGGTGAAAATTAATTCTTGTGATCTCCGAAGTCAGGGGAGAAATCATTTCCTTTCATCACAGAAAATGAAGACATAGCTGTCTTTAATCCATGAGCTATGAAAAGTTTTGATCAAAGAAGCAACATTCAATGAAAATCAAATTAAATTCTATTTTCTGTTGACTCACATTGCCTTCTCAAATATTTTGAAATCTATTATATGCAAATATTGCAGCTATTCATTACACTGCCCACTTCTATCACACTATTTTTAATCCTCCACTTTGTTTTGATTAAACACGTGCTCAAAATTAAACAGTTTTCACAATTTCAGAATCTGACATTTCAGACACCTATTTGCTTTTCAAATCTTTCACTGTTATCTTTTGCCAAACAACTTTCCTGCAGTCATGGGTTCTGTAAAAAATATTTAACATTTGATCCAAAGCAAGAACAAAACCATGTTAGTTCAAAGCATAACTGACATTTACATTGGCCAACTTTTAAAGCAGCTATGACTTTACTGAATAAAAATCATGTTATTAATATGCACTAATGAAAGAAAACTAATGTTTTCTTTTCCCACTGAGCTCCTGTTCTGGTCACTAACACAAGATACTATGTTTGTGTTCTTAAAATCTGAACATGGGTGTTTGCGAATCGCGATTGTCACCAAGACATCAATACTCCAGAGTGCACCACTCTGAAGTACTGCAGTAACTGCACTGACAATACTAAACCAGGCACTAAAGCCTTCATACACAATAGTACTGTGCATGTGCAACACCCAAGCAGCAGCTGAAATGTAAGGACCATCCAGATTCCTCAAATCTGAGCAACCACTAGGAGCACCCCACTCTAAGGAGAAACAGAAAAATGCTGTCTTGATAATGTTCCATGCTTCAAAGATACACCAGCCTTAATCTCCAAAGCAGGGAGTGAATCACTGAATGGAAGATAATATCCTTGCTGTTCCAACAGACAGTAAGAGAACAGGAATGCATCTTTGCATGGGAAAGTGTAACATACCTGCTTGTCTTGGATGTTTGATACCTAGAAACACTGAAACAGGGAGACTGGAGGGAGAAAACTACCCTAAAGTGATTACAGCCATACAAAAGTAACACTACTATACAAACCAGCCAGTTATCCATATATATCCATATTCCCTCCTTCTCACTTTTGCAAGTACAATAATAGCAAGATGAAGGAAGACTTTGAAGAGCAAAACTTCTAAAAGACATGCTAATCTTTTAATTTAACTTAAAAACTCTCCTGAGGATTTCCAGAATCCATTACCGTTAGAAATGGAAAAAAAAAAAAAATCTGTTCATCATCTGCATGTAAAGTGGCTGTGAAACAACATATTGAGAAGCCCTGGCAGAATGAAACCTCCACCTTATCATATTCACCACTCCTGTACCAGCACTATTTACAGCTGCCAGGCAGCACAACCCCCTTGGCATGTGCCCCCCGTGCTGCCCACCCTGCAGCCCACACTGTACCATCATCAGGCATCGTGTTTCCGAACAGCTGTGAAGCTTTCCTGGCCTAACCATGTTCAGTAGACCTTAAGGACAAGTCTAACTCTTCTGACAGCAAAGCCATGGCTCAACCAGCACTATGCCAATGAAACGGAGCTCGTGGCGCCCTGTGGTCTCTGCTGCACTTGTGCACAGCCATGCCTGTGGAAAAGCCTTCTCCAGTGGCCCAGGACAAAAGGAAGAGAGATCTAAAAAAGTCTTTGCCAGTCAAGAAGGAAGAAGACTTCACTGTAGCTTTGGAGCTACTTCAGACACCAAAACTCATCTACATGAATTGAAAAATAGTTAGGCAAAACCTCCAGTCTCCAGGGCTCATGCTGGACCAGCAATGCTACCCACTTTGCCCCCCAACCGTGGAACTCTCAGCTCTGGACACAATCCTGTACTTTCTGTTAGCTCTCCTGAGATACCTGGGAGGTGGATCTGGCGTCCTTACTCACTGGTACTCTACTGAAGTTTCCCTTGTACCATTGGTCTACCAGTTTTGGGGAAGAACAGTCAATACAAAGATTCTTGGTCCCTTGCAATACCATAGACTGTGACCAGGATTGGTTCTGAGGGAGGATTCTGTGAATGTGGTTTTTACTAACTTCTGAATCTTAAACTATAGAAAAGAACTTGTCTGTAATGAATGAAGGAACTGTCAGCATAAGAAAAATTCTAAAAATACAGTCAGTGCTGAAAAATAAGTATTTGTCTAATGTGATTTTTCTGAATGCCCTAAAAATTGTATCAAAAGACAGCTATATGCATTTGACAAATAGACACAATTTATTGTGTCTAATATACAGTATAACATACAGTTCAGAACTTACTGTTCTGAAGAGTAGAGTAGATGTACTTGCATTCTATTAGTTTATTTGATTTGAAGTCAACATTGTTTCTGATTTCTCTTCCTCTGCGTTTGAACCAACTACTACTTCTGATAAGATGCCAGGTTCTTTCTTACTCATTAACTGAACTTCAGTAACAAGTCCTTACCTTCCCACACCCTCGAAGGTCTTCCTCACAATTAGTTGTAATTCTTCCTGCTGTTGTGTAACATTGCTTTTTAATTTTATGCCAAGTTTAATGAGACAATGGAGTATTTGGGAGTGATACTATGTTACAGAAAGCAAGCTAGAAAATAAATTTAAGAGAGATTTTCTATATCTGAAAGGACAGGACTCTGGAGTTGCCTGGGCTATGTGAAAGGCTTTGTGTAACACATTACTTGGGACTATTTTTATTCACCTTCAGGAGATGAGTAACTGCCCAAGCAGAAGCCATAGAATTATGCAAGTTCACAGACCAGTGAAAATATTACATTTGTCAAAGTAAGTGTTTGACTAGGTGCTATTCTTAGAGCAGGAGAGAAAAATGATCAACACAATTTTGTCCTTCTACTCCTAGAAATGCTGGCGTAGTGCTGTATTAGAAAATAAGATCTGGGTTTATTTCCCTGCGACACTTCCTATGTACCACAGAAGATTTATGTAAAAAGTGTAAAGTGTACCCAGAACAGTCACTACTATTTCCTCTGAGAAGATATAACCAAGCATGAGTTAACTTTTTAATATATTTCTCTGGTCAAATGGCATTTGTGATGTGACTGAAAATGGAAATAATTATCCAGGCAATTCACAGGAGAATTAGGGTGCTGACACAAGGCTCAAAGCCCATTTCATAATAAAGACCCCATGTTTCAGGAAGTGTTGACTGGCTGTGTATGTCCAGGGATATTGTGAAAAGCCAGGAATTTTAACTGCTTTTAAATTCATAACAAGTGGGAATAAGCCATTTAGAGTATTTCATCTTTACTGAACATACTGCTTCATCTCAAAAAACATTAAACTGTACTGTATTTGTCCTGTGTAGGACAAAGGCAGTTTGCTGTAAAACAGACCTATTTTTCAATTTATACACATATTATATACGGTATATAATGAACACTGACACAGACATATATAAACACATCCAGTATTCAGCTAATTTCATGCAAAATAATAGTCTATAGAACCACAAAATGCCTAACTATGACAATTAACAAAGAATGAACAACAAGGAAAAATTAAGCTGGTGCTAGTGCTGGGGAACATACGGTCTCCCAAAAATTAGTTTGTCACTAATGAAAAATAAAATAAAACCCCTTTCTTAAAGATGCACACTCTTTTCAGAGTATGATACATATATAATGTTCCAAATGTGGCAGCATATTGCTTCATTTGAGATCACCTAAATTGTTTTTAGAAAGTAAACGCTTCTGAGAAGTTTTTAAATTATTAAAGCACCAAATAAATCTAATACACTCTGTATATAAGGCACCCGAGGTCTGATTCCCAGATCTCATTTGTAAGGACCTAGGCAGCTAATAAGCCAGGAGCATATGGCCAAGGAAGAACACCAGGTTCACAAAGAACCTGCAGATTTGCTGAGAACAAGGCAGTGAGTGGAACAGTGAAGTGGCTGGAGCAGCAGCTGCTCCAGGGGGAACTTCTGTGCTTTATCTTGCACTACCTGTACCCCCTGCAAAGGTTTTCCCACGCATCCACTGAGGCAGACACCATTATGAACTTAATCAGACAACAGAAAATAAATTAAAAAATAAAAAATCCCGTTGTGCCTTTCAATTTTTTACAGCAAGGGAGGGAGCAAGGTGGAAAGAATCAGGTACTGGGAATTGAGGAGAGTAACGTGGACAGTCCTAGCCCAGGAAACAGGAGAACTGCAATGACAGTCTCCTGCTCTAGAAAAGGACTAATAAAATTAGAAAGCACTTTTTTCCTTTCTCTCCATGCATCTTATCACACAGAAAATAATAAAAGTGTATGCAGTGATGTCAGTCATGGGAAATGCTTGTAAAAGCACAGTGGTTTGGGACATTTAAAAAATAAGCTTGGCAAAGCATTGCCAAGACCTTATGCAGTAAAATTTTATGCAGGATCATCACAAAGGACTTAATAAGCCTTATTTCCATAGCTGAGGCCAGAGCTCTGTGTTGACTACTATATGACTACTTTTATAGTAACAGCATAAATTACTGCAATGCCATGCTTAGATCTCTATGCTGAATTCACAAAGAGGCATTTATTAATTCATTAATACTTGTGATTATAAATGACCTATTTACTCATAAAAGTTTATGAAAAGAAAATCCAATGAGTTCACCACTAGAAATACTAAGAATATCAGTACATGTCTTCCTTTAAACATCCATCTACAAACCCAGAAGAAAATTTCTTTGCTGCTCAAAATCAATGATAGATTAATGTCCACCATGAGAAAGACAATCATACTAATCTTTTAGTTACTCTTGGTGTTCCTTATTGACACTTTCCAGCTAAAATGACAGCCTGCAACACCAATTTCTTAGAAAATTGCTAAGGTTTACACTAAGACAGACCTCCACACAAAACTGCTTAGTGTGGTGTGGCAGGTCTTCCTGGCAGAAAATTGCTGAAGGGGCATGGTTCCTCATAACCCCTTTTCTTTCTCATGCTACCCCCTGGAAATATTCAACAATGCCCGGAATCTTTGTGGAACAGATATAGAAAAAGATAATTAAAATTTCAACAATTGTTATGTGATAAAAAGCACCATGCTGCTTCTATTTTCAGTAAGATTTAAGAATCAGAATCAGAGGAACACCCCCAACCTCCTTCTGGTTTGAGATGAATAGGCTTATAATCACAACTGTTGTTTTACAAATAAACTCTAACCTTACATGCTACAAAGAGTATGAAACTCCTTGAATACTTCAGTATGACTGGACCAAGCTGAAATGCATGTTTACCCTTTTTCTCATTTTCTTTCTTGTTCCTCCTCTGTCCCCGAAGAGAAGATGTTAGAAATTCAGTTAGGAAGGGTCCCAGAACAGAGTAATCAAATCTACAAACCCAGTGAGCTAACAAGATACAAAGTTCAGCTCCAACAAGAATTTAGTTACTGACAGCAGGAGGCCAGAGAATACATCCAAAGAATGCTGAATTTGGAGCAGTGGCCTCAATTCTGGTCTCTCATCCCAAAGATGACACAGTGGAACTAGAAAAGGTAGCTAGAAGGGCAACTTAAAGGGCAATGAAATGGCTTTTGTACAGAGAAGAAAAATAAAATACCCTACATAGACTAAGTTTCTTCATCTTGGAAAAGTGACATCTGACGGAAGCTTTAATCAAATCACAAGCTGCTGTTCACCAACACCTTAGTATGAGTGACTAATCTTTTTCCTACTCACCACTACCAAGGAAAAGATTAGTCACTTGCTCTCAAAATGCAGAATGTAAGAATTAAATGAAACTATCAAGATGTAATTTCAAGACACAGCATTGCTAAAATTCTTGTCTTGGCTAAAATCAGCCATTCTTTTTTATTTCCTATACTCCTTCATTTCAGAAAATCCCTTTAAGAAAGTCAAACTATAAACTTGAACATTTTCAATGGATTATAAGTTCCTCCCTTTTTCTTGCAGGGAATTGGGGTTTAAGGGATTGGGATTTAAGGTAAATGTTAGGTTTCCAGCCATGCACCATCCCCTGACTTCTTCACCCAAAAATGCAGAATCGTGATTTACGGAAAAAAAAGGCGTATTTGGGGCAATTAAGGACATATAAGTCCAAGCTTGTTCTAAAGAGTGGGAGAGTTGTCCTGCCCTCCTGTGTGAATAAATGATAAAAACAAGAAACAGGAAAGACTAATGAAAAGATGAGAGTGGACACAGCTGCAGATAATTGCACTGTCACGAGCTAGGACAATGTTTGGGTGCTCACTGATTTAACTGATGTGTCCAGCAGCCCCTTTCAACCACTCCTCTTGAGTACATACAGCCTAGAGACAGATGCCCATCAGGATCAATGTAATAACATGTTTGACTATATATTTCAGATGTTAAAAATCAGATGTTAAAAATTCAGATGTTAAAATGATAAAATCAGCTCATTGTGATGAAGCTATGTGCCAGTTCAGTTCATCTGCAACACCAGCACACTCAGGAAAACATGTTGTTTTAAACAAAAAAAAGGCAGTCACATCTAAGAAGAATACTTATAGTGCATTTGCTTTATTTATGGTAACATTCACCCATGTAAATTCAGTCATATCTTAAGGGAATATAATTATTCCAGGTTAACACACAGAAATTAACATATGCTTTTATTTTTCACACATTTTCAATTGGCTGCCTTCAGAATACGTGACTTTGTAGCACAAAACATACTAATTTTCTTGCTTTTCTTTTTTTTTCTTTAATGGAATGGAGGAAATAGAAATAGTAAGACAATAATAAAAAAACACCAACAAACAAACTTGATGAGTCATAAGTTGCTGACATGAAGAGATAAAGTCAGTGTGAAGCATCAAGTACATTTAATTTTCTGTCTCATGTCTCTTCTACATGTTTGCTGAGCTGACAATAATTTCCTAGGCTTCATGCTACAGCTGGTGAGCTTCAAGCTACCCTTTCCACAGAACAAGTTATATAAACACAACTTCTGTATTTCTTCCATTTCCACTTTATGCAGCAGAGGGGAAGAATTGTGTTACTCCTGGAACTTTATTTATGTACCTTTGGCGAGGAGAAAGAGAAGAAAGCGATCTTGACTGCTATTTCCTTTTGCCCTGGATTCTCGTCTGGTAAGTCGCAAGGTTCTTTTTCCAATTATGTACTATGCCTTTCCCTGCCTAACTTGTTCTGAATTCTTAAATGCTTTGAACACCAGGTTTTAAGAAAAAAAATTATACATTTCTATTTTAAATGCCATAATTGAGTAACACTATCTTCTGGGAAATGTCTCCATGAAAGGAAGACCAGGGTGCTTTGGCCCTAATGTACAGGAATTATCCCTACAGATGATTCAAATTAAAGGCACTCATATAAAAACAGTTCAGATTTTAACTATGAAGTCCCTCCGACTCTTATTTTGGAGAAAGTTTAAAATACTGCATTTTGATCCTTCTTGGACATGTACTTTCCTTCACATTTGGGAAACATATAATGAGTATTACTGATACCCTAACGTTGCCTGAAAGCAAACACCACAATAGTTTGATGGAAAGAAAACCAGCAGTGAATATACTTGGAGGCTGGTATGTTGGCCATCGTGGTCTGTTGTTGCAGAAACGTGACATTTTCAATAACACAAGGAGTACTAAAGTACTCAAACAAATGGAACAGATGAGGTCAAACAGTACAAGCTTTGCTTAGATGGACTGACTGAATTAATGAGCATCTGACTTCTATTCACATCATGTTGACTGTAAGATAACAAATGTGATGTCTGCGTGGCTCAAATCTCCCAAGAAAGAGCTGGTCTTTTCCTATTGTCCTACTTTGCCTGAAGCATTGCTTTCCTTATGTCATTGTAGAAGGCAAGATTTCTTAATTTTTTGTTCAGTGTTTTTAAAGGACTGTACTTGAACTCAGGTTTCCAAAAAAATACCGACTGGAAAATAGGCTAAGAGTCTCTCAGGAGTGCAGAATCTTCTCAGAAGCTAGTTGTGCACTCAGAAATGTGGATATCCACATAAAGGACTATTAGACTTAAGAGGAGCGCAAACATGGGTAGTTGGAATTTTGGGTATATGAACCACTACAACTGAGCTACAAAAGCCAAGATTTCTTAGCTTACATTAAAATCAACAATCTTTATATGCCATTGTAAAATTACCCAATTAATTTCTCATGCATGGAAATAAAATGCCCCATGAATCCCTTTACTGGAAAGGCATTTCTAATTTAAAAATGTTAGTGAGCACGTATTTTTATAAATGGGAGCTGATAGCAATTATCATCCTTGATATGATTTATTATTTGGCCTTATGTATTTGTTGACCTCCACAGAGAGGTCAGCTATTCCAGTTTCTGGAATTAAAGGCATGAATTTCTCATCAAATAACATTAAAGAACTTTAATTTTTCCTCATAGCTGCAGGCTACCCTAGCAAATGGATTTAGACAGAGTAGAACCTAATTTCAGTCAGATGCCACAGGAGAAGAGGCTTTAATATATATTCAGTTTGTTTACTATCTGCTGATGTTTAATTCTACATGAATGGGGAAGCTTATTTTCAAGCCATAGCAGATCTTCCCTCAGCTCATAGCCACAGGACTTCTGAACCGTGGTGGAATAAGTGACATTTCCTCTCATCCAGCTGCCTGTTACTTACCCTCCTGAGAAAGGAGTTTAAATTCAGAAACCTTCTTGGACTGCGCAGCAGCCAACGTTGTGACTAACAGTGTTTCTAGTTGCACAGAAAAAGAGTAAAATTTAGTAGGTGACATCTGTGAAACTTCAGTTCAAGTCAGAAAATTAGCAATCACCACATCTAAAAAATGTCACATACTCACAAATGGAGATAGTTCTGAAATCAAAAGAGTCGGCAAATTTTATGAAGATACATTCACAATTATCGATTATGAAAAAAAACAAAAAGTTCAACATGCAGTCAAAAAAAAGTGTAAGAGGATGTGAGAGCACTTGAAATTTCCTGTACAGCAACTTATACATATCTTTAAAATTTCTTCAAGCTCACAAGAAATACCAGCATCAGTCCCAGCCTTCTGGGAGGCAAGGACAGCAGGGAAGTTGCAGCATGTGTGTGCTGGCGGACCACTCATGCCCCAGAGGAACTCAGCAATCCAGATGCTATCAGAGGTGAGAAGAAAGAGATGGACTGTGTCTCCTCCAAGGCCTTGTGGCTTCACAGGTCTCAACCTCTGGAGGTACCAAAGGCAGAGCAGGCAAGGTGCAAAAGTATCTAAGTGTGAGTCCCATGCAGAAAGGGGCTGGAAGCAGGTGGCTTCTGGCCTCAGGTGGCTAAGTGACTGGAAAGGAACTTTGCAGAGAAGGACCTGTTGGGCACCACGCTAACTGAGACCAAGCAGTGTGCCCTCAGCAAAGACAGTCAGGAGCTGCCTGGGAGTTGGTCATTCCCCTCCACTCAGCACTGGTGAGCCACAGCTAGAGCCCAAGGCACAGTGCTGGGCTCTCAGTAGGAGACAGTGGCTCTTGCTGCGAGTTTTTGTTTTGTTTTGCTTAACTGCAAATGATTTGTAAAGAATTCACATCAACATGGCAGGAGATGCTGCCTCGTTTAAAAGGAACTTGGCAAATGTTGAGATTCTGTGTGCTTCAGCCATAAGAAAAATTTGTCAAAAACAATTCTGCTAAATGCTTTATTGTTCTAAATCTAGTTTTAATTCTATTATTAACAACAACTGTTTGAGAAGCAAGGCTGGTAAGATTTGGGGTTCCCATATAAGTTTCTATTTGAGATACTTTAATCCTGCTAGAAGCAAGATGTCCCATGGCATTACACGTACATGCTTCCTTCACAGACACTGCAGAAGGGTAGAAGTGACCTAGATCCAGTGCCACTGCACACATGATCCTAACCAGCTGTGATACCCACAAGAGGAGAGGTCAGTCAAGCTGGCAGGGGACAAGCCTAGGTTTCATTTATATGATAGTGAGAAGAGACAGAGTGACCAGCAGAGAGGCTGGAGAGGTTATAGCATGGATGACTGAGTCCTTGCTACAGAAACAGACCAGAAAAGCATTGCATTATGGCAGCAGCTTCCTCTCTGAACAACTAGAGAGGAAAACACTGAAACATTTCATATACACAGACAGTATCTGAAGAATTTTTAATTTTGTAACAAAAAATGGATAACTCTCACCTAACTGCATGCAAAGGTCACTTTTCTAGATATTCACTGTTGCCTACTGTTGGACAAAGTGTTAACTAGCACAGTGGTTACATATCAATGTAGAAAGTATCAAATTTGGATACAATTTGGGTTGGTTGCTAATTTGGATGATGATGTCCCCACTGACAGATCACCCTAACAAAAGCCCTACTCTTTCCTCAGCATCCAAAGGCAGGCAAAAACCTAGTCATTCTTCCACCAACCAAAAGTCACAACTTATTCTGATAGACTGGAAGCAGCTTTTTGTTTTTGCAAAAGCTTGCATTGCCTAGAAAGTCTTTGATCTTGAACTAACTATACATTTCCTGGACCCAGCCCAATTTCTAACACCTATTTCCATTTTAGACCGCTGTGCAGAACCCAAAAGACAATCAAGACACAGTGGGGTCCAGAAATGCCAGAAGGGATCTATCTTCTGTCATGGACACAAATCTCACTCTGGCATTTCTTTCCACCTGAAGAATGAAGTAAAAAAAACCAACAACCATTTCTGACATTCGTGCTGTTTCATTTAGCTGAATGGCAAGACACTGTAAACATCAACTGGAGATGAGACTTGATGTCTCTTTTTTTTAATTTTACATATTTGTCTTCTGTGCTCTGGCCCAGAAATGTAATGGAATCTCTAAGTATAATGAAACATTAATATGAAGGCTATAAACTATCTTTCAGTGCTGTGGATTGAAAGACCATGTATGTGTTGAGAATTAAAAAGAAATGTCTGAGAATATAAGTGTAGGATCATATTTTAAGATGATTAAAAATCTCCTTCAACTCTGTTCTTGTACTGTTATTTCTCAGTATAATCACAATCACCAGATATTGAAATTAACTCCTCACAACTGTTTTCCCTCAGCATGGGAACTCCTGCATGTCTGGAATATATCCACAGATTTTTAACACATGACCCATATCCTTATTAGTAGATAATAAAAAAATATTTTCAGATATACTCTCTTGTTTTGAGTATGATTTAATTTTTTCCTTGAAAGTGTTCAACTGGATTCCCATGGTACTTTTTTTTTCGAATAATATCTTAATAACCCTGAAAACTGAAAATAAAAAGCCATAGAAAATAATCTCTTTCAGAGCTATTGGACCATTTTAATAAAAAAGGTCTTGCAAACTTTTTTCTTAAAACAAAAGGAGAGGAAAATGGATTCTATAGTGTAATTAAAAAGCCCCTCTAAAGCTACTTGTTCATGAAAAAAAAATTAAAACGGTCTATGAATCACAGAACTGATAAGCACTTTTAGTCACTAAATATACAATAGGTACTGCAACTGTCCACATACCTTTGTTAAAGATCCTCAATTGAAATTATTAGTTAAAATAAAATTATAAGGAAACTAAATTTTAATATAAAATTACTACTTGTTTGAGGTTGATTACAGCAATCGTTAGATTCTTTTAACTCTAATGAGCAAGTTTTAAAAAATCTATTAAGTATGCCCTGCTTTCTAGGCCCCCTGAAAGCTGTCTCATCATCTTTGCTATGAAATTTCTCACACTTGATTGGAATTGCTCTCCTTGCAATTTGCCTGTTGCCCCTGATCTTTTTGTTATGTATGTCTGGGAGGAGTCCAGTTCCACTTTCTTCAAAATCTCCCATTAGGAAGCAGAAAATGCTCACTAGGCACCCTGTGACCTCCTTTGGCCCCGTCTGCAGAATGAAGGAGCAGAGCTCTCCCAGTGCCCTCCTCATGCTCCAGGCAATCACCTGGAAAGCCTTCTGGACTCTGTCCAGTTTGCCAATGCCCTTCTCATACATTTGGGGCACCAAATTCAGGCACAGGCAGACCAGATGTGCTCCAACACACACACTGCAGCACAACTAATCACTTCTAGTTTTAACACCTTTTGAAAAATCAGTTTCCTTTCAGATAGCTGGTTATGATTGGAACTCAGCATTAACTCTAAAAAACAGTTAAAACTGATGTATATTTTATACAAGTAATTTTATAGAGTTAGAGAGGAGACTGGGAATGATGCCAGCAGTTGATTTTGAGAAAAATAAATCATGTATATAAAGGAGTGATAAATACAAAGCCTCTTCCTCAAGCAAGCCTGCCAAACTGAATTTATCAAAGTAGCATTTGTCAAGGAAAAAAAGAAGAACAAGAGCAAACACCAAGTGCAGGAGAACCAATGTGATTTACAGAGGCAGTCAGCTTTAGCCTCCCTCAGGTACAAGAGACGTGACTGCAAGAGCAGAATTCCTTTGGCTTCAAATTGCTTTCGGAAGCAGAGACCTCAGAGACTGCTGCTGACTGAACAGAAGACCTTTAGGCGTATTATGAAGCCAAAAAGCATTTCAGATGCTCAGCAGCTTTCATGGGTTTACTGGATATTGTTTGTAATATGTCTGGCCAGCATTTGGGATACATGCCTCACATGCTGCACAGCTAAACAGCTCTGCAGCTTTGAGCACACAGGTGAAGTTTAGGTGATGCTGTAAGAAATAGTGCACATTGGAAAGACACTCAGTTCACCTGCACAACAAATAATCTCAGGAGCAAAGTACTAATTTTCTCTGCACAGACAAAACAACCCAAAGCAGTGACCTAACAGCACTGGAGTCATAGAAGGGTTTCACAAAGAGAAGTTCCTTGATAGTAATGACACATCAGTACACTGATCACAATTTTTAATAATCTTATTTGATTATGTTACATTTTTCTACAGTGTTTCTTGGGTTTTGCTTGTTTGTTTTTACTTTTATTTTTTACAATAGTTTCTGGGTTCAGTACATTCTTGAGATTTTAAAAAACCTAAACTATTAATGATTCATATCAATAATGTATTGAGTATTTTTTAAAAACCTTGTTGATACACTGGTTCATGTTCTATAATTCAAAGTAAAACTTCTTTGCCTGAGAAGTTGATACTTATTATGGGAATTTCAAAGAGCAGTTTTATTCTGTCAAAGACAAAGCATTTCTAACTGCATGGCAATATCCATCTGCTCTTTTTGCACTTCAGAAAAGTACTTGAGGATAGAAATAAATCTTTTATTTTAAGAAACCTGAATTTGTTAGGTTCAGAAAGCATTGGGAATTTTTTTACACACTTACTGTTCATCATTTATAATTTTAAACAATTGACATTGTTGACCTAAAAAAATGTGTCAGTGGAAAAGACTTTTCCTTACATGTCAAATATGAATGCAAGCAAGCCACTGACAGGTCCTCCATTTGTGAATTCTGTGATTTTTAAAAAAATAAAAAAGTCATCTTTTTGCTTCTCATTTTGCTGCCTGCATCTTTCCTTTTTTACACATTTAATATTTACATATTAAAAAAACCCAAACCTATTTGTGTGCATGGTGCAAATATTACATACTTTTGACTAAATACACTTCAGAATGCTCCCTGAAATTTAGGCAGATTTTTCTTGACTGTCAAACATATTTTGTAAGGTCTCTAGCAATTTATATTCCCAGAGAAAAAAAAAAAAAAAAGGAAAAAAAAGAAAAAAAAAGGACAGTTAAAAAAAAACAAAAGGTNAAAGGCAGTTTGAAATACAGCATATGGTTCTCAGACAGATTCTATTAATACAGCTTCACAGGATGGTAATTTCAATATGAAAAAGAACGCAACGGGTCAGCAACAAAAATTTCTTTGTTCAAAATAAGAATTTTTGCACATACAACTCAAGTAAATACCACAGTATAAAATAACTACCAGTGGGTAGGATACAGTTCTGAAATTTCAACGAAGATCTACTTCTTCCCTTACAATTTTCACTAGAAATATGTGTTATCTCTTCTTTTGTCAGTCTCTCATAAAAGGTCAGGTTCTCCCATGCCAATGTGCTTCTCTGTTTCAGTGTCTGCCATCCTGAAAAGCACAAACTTCATTTTCAGCCAAAACATGAAATGCAGAATTTTCAAGGTTATCAGCTTTCCAAAACTCTTCAGCTTTTAATGGCAACTAAAATATTATCCTATTTTAGCCTTTTATAGCTTCCCTTGGTAGATGCTGATTTTCAGGCAGGAAGTTTATGACTGCCTTGGCAACTTCAGGATTTGTCTTTTCTGATTTATCATTCTCTGCCATTCCCAACTTATTAAAACTGAGATACTCAAGAAAAAAAGACTTGTGTCATAAACATTTAAAACCTTCAAGAGAGACTTGAAATTTATTTCAGTAATATTGAGGGATTTTCCCACTGAATTCTCTTAAACTTCAATCCAGCAATCCCTAGTTTGGAGAACTCTCACAGTTAAGCCTACAACTCAGAACAGTCAGTACACAATGGTATTTGAGTTTTAATTATGTTTAAAGATCTTTGGGGAAATTGCTACACATATTCTTAGATCTCACAGCATTTAAATAGCCATTTTTATGTAATAACTGGTGTCCAAAGATTTAAAACCAAGTTCTGTCACATTTTTCTTAAACTTTGTAAAATTAACAATGACAGAAAATGGTATGAGAACACACAGGAATTCTTGAGGAAGGCTAATAGCTATCAGTCTTTAACTTCAGAAGCAGTATTTGATCTTACAGTAAGACGTTTCTTTATCACCTGAAATAGAAAAGGAACCATTAAATGCTATTACTGCCTGCTTTCTGTGAAATAAATTGCATATTTATAGCCAGCATCTCAGAAACATAGTTTATCTAATCACATACAAAGTGTTAACTTCAGTATTGTTCTGCCTTTTTTGAAAACATTCTCCAATATTGTTTCCATATTCATATTTTAAGAAAATGTTTATAAATAAAATAAACCCTTCTAAAATAAATAGGCTGCATTCTGTTTCCTGTTTTTTACTGGAGACAAACAGGAGTCAAAACAGAAAAACATTTAACACTGGTGTCTCAAGAGCACTAAAAATTCAGAACAAAGGAGTTCAGTCTGTAGAAGCTCATGATGAATCACCTGCAAGACCCACTATTCATCCCATTGGTATAGGAGAATCCAGAGACTTTAGACTTCCCTCCACCAGCACAACAGCTATGAAGAACCCTACTATTGAATTGCATTATTGCAATTTGTTTTCTGTGTTGAAATATTCAAATCCATTCCCAAGGTCTTGTGCCCACATAAAAGAATCCATATATTTGGAGGAAAGAGGAAAATTGCATAACTGTCATGACAATTGTCTAATTTTTCTGGGGAGACAATTAAGAGTGAATTCGCAGGCCATGAGCTGACCTAAAGAGTACAGACACATCAAAACCCAGGGTTCTGGGTTAGACTTTTTCAGACATGAGAGGTGTGATTTTTATTTTTAAGTGGTACCAACTGTCTTGTCAAAGTACATCTGCCCCATTTACACTTGGGCTAAAATGTGACTCCTCTAGAGCAGTCTAGTTAGCTGATTCTCATCTGTAGGTACAGAAGAAAAATATGGCTCACTCCTCCTTCATCTCCTAGCCCATGGTGATAGGCTCTTTCCTACAATATCTGTTAGCAAAACCACTCTTGCACAGTAAACACAGGTTTAATGTAGTATTGAACAGAAAGTTATCCTGTGATTACAGAGCTCTCCCAGCCCAGACATGCTCTATTTTACTGAAAGTGTGGTTTCACTCAAAAGCTTCTAGAGAATGAAAATTTTAACAATATGTCTTATGTACTCTCAGACACTATCTTTAAATGGTTGTATTCATTTGAGAAAGAAAATTCTGGTCTTCAGTAACAACAGCAACAAAAAAGATACAGTAAGAGGAAAACAATTCAGAACTCCTGAATGTTGGAGATGGAGAAAGATTTAGGTTTCACCATGTGTGTAGAAACCCCGGTAATGAAGGACAGGTATGAAAAAAACCCAAAATCCTTAAAGCCTGTAATGAGCATCATGAAAACAAATCTACACTTGAGAAAGTGGCGACTTTGAGAGTAAACACGCATATAAAAAAGGGAAATAGTATTCTATGAAGTACTGATTTGGTTCCTGTTCTCTGAAGTTCAGGGATCCTTAAAATAAAGGTGTTTTTCCTTTTTCATACCAAGCAAACGGCATAAGAAGCGTAGAAGATTTCCCAGCTACTCCCAGAAATTTCCTGCTCATTCCTGTACTACCTCTAATCTCTACATTCCATGGCCTCTGGTTCTTCTTTCTTAGAGTTATAGCAGCATCTCTACATTTCAGTATATAAAGAGAAATTAAGCCTACAATTATAGACTTAAGATTACTTTCACTATAGACCTAGTAATTTAATTTGGTTCAACAAACTTATGAAAAGACGGCAGTTGAAAATAAATTACAAAAAACATAAGACAGACCAAGATGCTGCAAATCACCTTGACACATAAACCCATCAACAATACTTGTAGCCCCTGTAGAGTATTAAAGAGATAGAGCTACTTAGAAGATGCAAGGTTAATGGAAGTAGGACACTTCAGAGTGTGTTTGTTTGACACTGCAAAGTGTTCTCTGTTCCATCTGAACAGAGGGAAAAAAGACTCATATTGCAGGACATAACTCTTGTGAAAATCCTAGAAACACTGACCACGTAGCAAGCTTTTCAACAAGGCATGAAACACTTCAGGTCTGGACCCATTTCCTCCAAAGAACGGGGCCCAGAATGATCACGTTTGAATTCATTTGCAGTTTCAGGCAAATTAACAAGTAAAACCAAAGAAATCCCGAGATGTTCTAACATTAGACTTCGATTATAAGAATGGAAACAGCATGACAAAACAGTATGGAAATACAATCATCACCCATGTTTCTGCAGCACTAAGACTCCCAGGTTTCTCCTACCTCAGGTCCAGTAGACATGGACCCATCATGATACATATGGTTTTGTTTTTTCATAACTACAACAAGCTTTTTTTTTCTGAATCTTGTCCTAAAGCAAGTTTGAAAGCTAGTGACATAGTCCCCATGGTCTGCTGTCCCAGCTTTGAGCATTTCTAGCCTCTCTGTGTTCAGTTTCCCATTCTTCTGTTTTGGTGCATTCCTTTAGAGACAATATTAATAACACTTTTTAGATCTACTTCTTTTTACATGAAAAGTGGGGGGGTGATGCTTCCTGTTTAATAGAAACATAACTTTGATGATGCATATCTCTTCTGCCTTTGAAGTTGTGTTACAAGCTGGAAAATGGCAGAGTTTCTGAGCCCTTCTCTTATTAGCATACCTCCACCAGGCCTTTAATTGCTTCACAGTTGGCTTTCATACTCATTTAAAAGAGCTCCTGACTGCTAAGAATTCTTTAAGACTGTTATACAACAAATTACTCATCGTATGAAATATGCATTGCATATGCTTTGTATTGTCACTCTGTAGCCTTGTGATTCCAGTATCACCATTGCTAGTAATACATGTCCTAATGACTCTGAAAGGCCTTGGGACTTGTAAGGCTTTGTCTGAGTGTGTCTTGGCTTGCACAGAGATTTGGTTTTGCTGGTTTAGCTATAAAAGCCTAGATGCCTACTGTCAGCTTGGTTTTTCTTTCAATTTTAATTCTCACATGGCATAAACATAGTTCTTATATAGATGGTAGCAACAAGCAGTTAGCAACTGAGCAGAATTAAATACTTATGACCCTGTCATAATGACATCATCTGCATTAAAACAAAATAAAACAAAACAAAACAAAACAAAAAAAACCCACAAGCATGATGCGGTAACAGCAGCCTCAAAAGTGGGGAAATGGGGCGAAATGCAAAGGAGTACAAACACTGTACCACAAGAGTGGAGTAGAAAACCACAGTGGAGATCCTGCAGCTAAAAGCAACCCTCTTGCCATCAGCTGAAGTCATTGAAAACCTGGGATCTAGAAAAAAGCATTTTTCTCAGGGACAGCAAAGGGAACAAAGACCAACTATCCAACACACAGAAAACCTACTGCATCTATCAAATTCTGGCAGACCAATAAAAATGAGCCGGGTGTAAAGAGTGGTGCATGCCCACCTCAGATTTCAAAGGGAAGGAGATCCCAGCAGCATCACACATTCCCTGGCAAAGAGGAGGAAGAAAGGCACACTGTGACTGTCCCAGCACATGGTATGTGCCTGCTGACAGCTTGCTTATACCAACACCACCCACCCAAAACTGCAGCTGACCACCTTAGGGGCCACTCACCCAGCAGAGATACAGGAAGGTAACACCAAGGAAAGGGCAGACAGGAGGAGGAGCGTCTATAAGAATTGTAACAATATTGTTAAAAAGGATGCATGTCAGTTGTGCTGACCTGCTACAGATCTCAAAGTTCGTTTCTCCCACAGCACTCTAGACTGAGTTTTGTTGATTTTGAATGGACTAACTGCTAAAACAACTGTTTATGCATATTTTGTGTGCAGTCAGTCTCCTGATATCTGGTTCCAAAATCTTTAAACTGGAGAAAAACTATGTCTGAAAGATGTAAATTTGTCAGGCTTTAAATAAAACTGGCACTGGTAAGGTAGCTCATACAATTTAATCAGAATTCAGGTTCCCAACTGCAGGGGCTGAGGCAGACACACTACTGGTCTTAGATAATCTTGCTAAAACTCTCCCCAGGCTGTTGCACTGTGTGGGGAACAAGGCCTTGTGGCAAATTACCTTTGAGGCTGTCGGTCACAATACTGAATGCCAGCTTGTCAACGCCAAGTTTAAGGCTGTATTTTGTAAAAGGTTTTCACTAATCACCTGCCAGCTGCACAGCTAAGGAAGAGGCCCTTTGCCAGCTAGCATCTACTCTGCAGTTATAATCCAAAACTAAGTGTGATACTTCAGAAAGGAAAAGATTGTGCAAAAAAAAGCATGATCTGGCATACTGGGACTGGGATAGTTTCCTATCCAAAATATATCTACAAGATGTCAGAGCAAACCCTTGCCAGAAAAGGCAGCAAGATTTACCCTTTTATTACTCCATAAGACATATAATAATCACTAGTGAACCAGGGATTCATGCACAATGGCTAACACCCAGCCAAAGCCTACACAACCATACAAAATGGGCATCTCCACGAGCAACCAACAATTCAGTCCCATCAACAGACTAGATTATGGAAGCAGTAATTCCAAGGGACCATCTGAGGACACATATCCCACCAAGGCCAAATCCAAAGCTGTTTGGAAACACAGAAAATTAACAGGTGAAGTAGGCTGCGTCTCCCTCCCCATGCAAATCTGGCAGGGATTGCACATTTTCAACACTGATTTCCATCTGTGCACGTCTCTAAAAGGTGGTCAAGATTTTACAGATTAGACTTGCCTATGCACAGAGCAAGTAAACTTACCTTCAGTATACTACTAAAGGCGGCCTAAGGCAACTTTCTCTTTAAGAAGCAAAGAATAGTCCTAGTGAAAAGGCAGCAAGTATCCTCTGGAGAGTCAAAATAGGTCACCTTCTTCCCTATGTACATCTTAGGCAGTGTTCAGAGGGGTTCTTGGGCAGGCTCCTGCAACTAAAAATAATGTCTGTGAAGATGAGCAGTATGACTACTGCCAGTATCAAAATAAGGTATATGAAACCAGGCAGGGGCTAAAATATAGTGCAATTTGTAATATGCATTATTCTTCATCAGCTGCAGGAGCACAGGAATGTGCAGGACTGTGTGCCACAACAGAGAGATGCAGAGGTGAGGCAGCAGCAGCAGCTTGTCACCAAAAGCAGAACAACCTGTTCATGAGAAATTCCAAAATTCATGGGGACATAAACACTGTTTAAAAATATACTCCTCCTCAGCATCAGGGAGAACTGAAGCTAAACATTCATTAAGAAGCTTGACAAAACTGCACTTAAGATTAAGGAAAATGAAAAATCCCATCATCTCTCCCTCAGGGTATTCTTTCTTGCAGTTACTGCTGCAACGGCAGCTCACATGGATATACCAAATCCAGCTTAAAATTGCTAATAAGGTCTCCACAGTAACACACAGCTCAGCCTTTGCAAATCATCTCCATGGATAATAAATTGGTTATATAAAACTTGGGTGGGTTTTGCACCTGGCATGCTCTCTGCTTTGGTATGGCAATGCTGCCTGCAGAATCTACTGCAAGCCACAGAGCTTTTTAGACACTTACAGGAGAATTTAGAAGACGGTCACATTTAAAACCGAAACAACTTGTCAATGTATTTTTGTGTGAGTTTGGTTTCTGTTTGAGTTTTGGGGGGTGATGCCACACAGATTTGCTGTCCTGTGAAATTGGTGAGCTGCAGATAGAGGCTGTGGGAGAAAATTGAAGTCTTGCCTCACTGTGTTCTCCCACTGCTTGCAGATTGTATCAGAAATCGATTCAAGATTGGTGTATGTCTCCAAGTAATTCAAACTGCCGTTTCCAGCTAAAACTTCTTTCCTCTGTGTCATAAAAGCAGTAACCAGATGGTGCCAATACGGCAGCCTCACATGTTGCCAGACCATCCGGTACCCTGCTGCCCCTCCCACTTCTTGGGAATTTGCAAACTCTCCTCCTCTTCCTCTCATGCTCTGAGACCCCCCACACATCAGAAACCACCACCCTGCCCCA
>VZRX01017346.1:29010-45066 GCA_013398075.1 Notiomystis cincta
AAAAAAAAAAAAAAAAAAAAAAAAAAAAAAAAAAACAAAAAAAAAACATTTAATTTGTATGCAACAAGCAACTTAATCAGCATTCCAAAATCACTTTGGGATATTGTATTTTACAAATAAGAATTGTAACAGTTATAACAGAAGTATTAGTTGAAAAAGACTAGTTCAGCTACCCACAGAACAGTGCGTGTGCCTCACATGCCCACAACAGCCACCACTTTAAAGATAGCACATACCTGACTAACAGGGTCACAGAGAACACATAATAACTTTATAAGGAAAATGTACCTGTGAGATTTATTTTTTGTAAAACAGAAGAGAAATATATTTCTTGCCTAGTAAAAAGCAGTACAATTTGCTTCAAACACCCATGAGACTAATTCAGTCTTCCATAATTTCTTAAAGAAACTTATATTAAGAATTATTACCCCTCATGCCTTCTTTCAGTTATGGCTTTTTTTTTTTAAGGTAATATAAGGAAACCTACAGCAAAGGAACTGAAATTAGAAAGCAATCAGTATAGCCAATGCTTGTCAACTAACTGGTCTTTCAAAAAAGCATTAATCTAAAATTATTTTAACACTTGCATTTGACATCTACATGGACTACCATGATTTGGGAGGGGAACCCCCCCACATTAGTTATTTAATACATGACAAGTTGATAAGGTAAGTAAATATTAGGTAGGATATGGATTAAGTAAGGTAAGTAAAAATTAAATAGGAAGAGGATCTTTCTGACAGAACTTCAGAGAATACAAAAAAAAAAGATTAAATCAAATGTTCAAAACTGAACTGTCTGCTTAGCTACAGGTTACTCATCTTTTTTTCTTGCAATAAGCAGGCTTGCTTACTGTTTTATATTATAAACAGTACTTAATTAACCTGTAAGGATTTTTTGTTAATTATAACGTTCAATTTCAGAGCCAAATGAAATTTTTAATTTTACCTTTTCCTGAAACTAAAATGCTGAAAATTTAAAAGTCCATCTCAGAAAAACTAGTTTCTTCTAGTTCCTTGGAAACTAATTTATGCATTTCTGTAAGATTATCAAGCCATTTCATTTCAACAGTTCAAACATGAGAAAGAACAAAGGCATGAAACTGAAAAACCGGAGCCAGACTTCTCAACTACCTGGCTGAGAGCTGAGGAACTCTTGAGTTTAATTGCAGGTATTGCAGTCTGATCCTAGCAGTCCACAGGTTACCAATGAGAACCACTGCATCAGAAGTTGTCAGAGAGCTTTTACTCCTGACACCAAGCTGCCAAACAAGCTGGTGCCGGTTTGCTCTCTGTGTTAAAGTAACTTCTGAACCATTACGTATCAATCTGGACACAAGGGCACTAGCTGCATAGAAGGATATTTTCCATCTGGAGAGCCTAAGTCTGCTTCTACAGTGATGTTCTCAGCTTGCATACAAAAAACCAGTTGCATACAAAGTATTTTAACAGCCAGCTGGATCCTTACTTAAACTATGGATTAGCCATGAAACATCAGACTTGTGCTGCTGAATATACACATAATCAAGCAGTTGCATCCATGATTTCTCTAAGGTGTAAGGACTCTAAGGTGTTCAAAGCCTGTTCTGAAATTTCTTATTCTGGTTTAGGTGTTGGTATTTCTTCGGTTTTTTTTTTCAAATCCTTGATACAAAACACCAGGAATTTCACCTTCAAAAAAAAAATCTCATTATGAACTGAAGCGACAAAATATAGAATATAATGGCTGGCTTGGTAAGAAGCAGTTGCTGCCAAAAATGGTGGACAACTAAATGTAATGCAAAATTTATTTCTGCAGAGAAAAGTCTGACCCCAATGTCCTGTTTCTCATTAATCTCATTCTTTCTTAACAAGAAATAAATAATATAGCAACAAACAGTTGTCTACTGCACTTTGCTGTATTTTCTTTTGGTACCCTTCTGTAAAGTTGCAACTGCAGACATGCTAGTAGAAATAAAGTGTGAATTAATAGGAAGCCAAGTAACATGAAGGAATGGAGAACTGCTGTTCCTAGAATTAAGTGAATCACAGGCCACTGAAGGAGGTAGGTATGCACTAATGGCATAACCTTCTAATAACCATTTTGAAAACGTGATGCAAGATGTGATGCAAGATGACTAGAGAAGGAACTACTGGAAAACCCTCAATTCCTAAAAAAACCTACTGGAAGAAACAGTCAAACTGTCTACTTGTAAACATAGACAAAGCAACAGGCTGATAGTAATAGCCAACACTGGCTATTCTGGTCAGGAACAAATCACGTCAAAACAAATCTAATTTGCTTCCTGTGATGAGGAACCAAGTATAATGGATAGGAAAGACATGAAGATGAAATAACTTGTGGTCTTTTCCTCAAGTGTCATCCTCTAAGTTTGTTGTGAAAACACAGCCTGTGACAGGTACATGTAAGTTCTACTATACCCCTACCTCCACTCCCACATCAAGTGTGTCTACTTTAGACTAGACAAATTAAGGAGCAAAACAATAACCTTTTCATTAACCAAGGAAAAGGGAGAATAGGATGTCTCAGAAAAAAAGGAAAATCTAGGTAACACCTACTGCATGACACTGTCATGTCATGCAAATACACTGTGCTACAGAATTTAGGCATGAGGTTTTCCTGCACAATGCATCAAGGTTAAAAATACCCACATGATATTGATGCTGTAAGCCCCTGAGTTATACAAATGCACTTCTTCCCATTTTTTAAAGTAGGCCTCCACCTTCAGGTACTGGAGCCCAACGTAAGATGTGTGGGATGTGAAGGCTTCTCCATGTCAGAAATGCTGCCACATTTAGTGTCTTAACAAAATCCTCCCCAGTCACCCCTAGCACCTCACAAGCTGAAGTGCAGGATAACCCTGAACACCAGAGACATCTGAGACAGCAATCCTGGCAGCCTGCAATCACTCCCAAAGCCTGCTGACAAAGGAAAACTTGCTGCAGGTATTCACAGACTCCAAACCATCTCATACAGGCATCCCACTAGGCACCAGGAAAAGTCACTGGAACACGGTACCAAAACACCACCTGCACATGGGTCACTATCACACCAGAAAAACTGACCAAATCAGGCACTTCAGGTACGTGGCTTAGGTCTGCTGCCACCCTGCATTTAAAGTAACAAGAAAGAGAAGAGAAACTACCCTCTTCTAGATCCACAGGCACTGGAAATTCAGTGTTTTTATAAAAGAAGATTAGAATTTGAATCACAAGTTTGGGATGTGATCTGAAATAGGTAAGATGCAAGCCAACGATGTGCTGCTTCTACATAAGAATATAATCAGCTGGACAAATAGAAGATGAGGAAGAACCACCTAAATCAGAAGAAAGGACTTTGGATCCATGGTTATTCATATATTAGTTATCAAAGCAGATTTTTACAAAACCAAAACCAAAATCCAAAAAAAAGAACCAAAAAACAAAACAAAAACCAAGAAACAAACAAAACACCAAAAAAGAAGAAATCCCACAACCAAGAACACTCAAAACTCTCTCAAATCCCCATTATATGAAAAAGAGGCTACAAAAAAGAAAGTGTCTCCATATAATCTCTAAATTTCCAGATGTCTAACAATGCCAAACAATTCAAAGCTCCAGTAACTCCCTGGATACAACAGTGCCTATAAACTGCTTGTCATCTGTTCCTGAACTATTGAAGCTCCTCCTTCATAAGCACTCTTCTCTTTAAAAAAATATTTACCTCAGAAATTACAGCACATTGAAATGGACACGATATTTAGCAAAAGGGTAAAAACACATTTGGTACAGAAAGAAAAAGGGCTAAATGTAGTACAAGAGCTACTAGAAAAATTATGCAGTGATATGGGTTGTCCTTATCTATGAAAAGTATGTATATTTTTTTTTTCCACAGTATGATAGAAAAGATGCATCTGGCAATCTGAAAATATTTTCAAGAACAGTAACCTCAGCTACCTCATAGCCTAATCAACTTTTAGGTGCAACAAGCTTCCATGAATGCTTTAAGATACTACAGTATTAAATAATAAGAAAAAGTTTTTGCATATAGCCATGGTATATGAAAGATTCATCTCTGCTTTATAATTCAGTATTTCTGGTACGTAATAAGTCATACTAAGTAAAATATCCCCAGGATACTGTTATATTTTCTCTTTTGCTGGGATTACCCCACCTTGGCAGAAAAATTAAAGTGCTAAAACAATTTTTGTACTAATCCTTGGAAATTCTTGTTTCCTGAAAAACACCTCACAGACAGCTGAATCCTGTGGCAAACTTGGAGCCAAGAGAAATACTAACATTTTGTCTTATCTGACTTTGTTAAGTGCAGATTTACACTGTCTATATGCGGAGGGCTTTAGAAGATTCACTGAAAAAAGAATTAAATTAAAAACTATTCATAAGACTCTTGGCTAAATTCAGAGACTGCAAGAGATGGAGCACCAGATGTGAAGCAGGGTAGATGGGTAGAAGAGCTTATTTAGAGGGTCACAGGACGTACAGGATCACGGCAGGACAGCTAAAGAGTTTACAGTAAAAGACACATATGTGCTACAATGACTGAAAACACTAACATGCTTTTGTGGCCAGGAGAAGGTGACTGGGAATAGTTTTGTATTAGTAAAAGAAGAGGATGGATGGAAAAGTACATCATCAAGTCAGCATCTCACAAACAGAACACTTTCCTGGCAAGTCTCTCTACACAGCCTTCACAATTACATTAGCAGAATTCTGCATTTTAAAAGCCAGGAAAGACTGATATCCTTAAGAAAGAAATCCATCAAGCTTCTGAAAGAGTTAGAGGGAACAAGAATTATTCCCCAAACAGAGGCATGGCTATCAACCTTAAAAACTAAAATCATCTTTAAGTAAAAACTTTGAATTTTTTGATGATTTTTCCAATACAAGCAGTAAGCATATGCTGTCTCAATAATTGTGTTTAAAATGGTGTACTATTTTGCACTTATCTATCTTCTTGATTTGTGACCTTTCTTAATTAACAAATTGAGAAAAACACGTGGAAACTTAACAACAAAAAGTGACTTGAACCTTTCATAGACTACCATCAGCTCCCACCATTCTGCCATATAAATCTGCTACGAAAATTTTTTCAAACATCAGTAAAAAATAAAAGAACTACAGGTTGAGAGGGGTCAAAGCAAGGAATCTCTTGGAGATACATCTTTCTAGTGTGGCTGTCTGTATACTACAAATTATGTTAAAAAGACTTCAGAACAGCTACAGTTAGCAGCAACAAGGATGGAAAATTTTGTATTCCATCTTAGGAAAGAAATACAGCACTTCTGCCCCAGCAGAAAAAGATTCAAAAGTGGGATGAGTGTCAGAATAGGACCTCATTCAGAAAGACTTGTACATCTCATTATCTCTGAAAGGTGCATGACTGACAGATCCAGAAACAATATTGTATTTCTACCCAATACAGGTTTGACATAGATGGAAGATATGCCCCAGAAATTTCACTGCCTATGTACTTCACTCCTGACTTACAGGGAGACCAATTCACACTTTAATCTTAAATTCTTTGTTATCTTTATTAAAACTGTCAAGAGGGGAGCAAATTTGTTCCAAAAAGGAGGAAATTCTCAGATACAGCCACCTGACCATAATAAATCACACAAAAATCATTAGGCTGTTTTACCAAACCACCATAAACAATTTCCAGTCAGTATAAATCTAGATGTCATCCAAACTACCCATTCTTTATGTTGAATGATCAGCTATTAAGCCCAGTAAAATTGTAATCTCTGCCTCACTATCTTCTTTATGCTTTTGTAGTGCTTACTTCTCTTTTCTTTTCTGTAGCTCTCTTTCCTACCAGTCTTGCATATACCCAGCACAGTGCACTGAAAAATAGAAAAAGGGATCAGAACTTTTGAGAACAGTTTTCCAAAGCTGCTGACAGATGTCCCTGCAAGGAAAACTGGAGTGAATAAAGCCACTAAACATCTAAGAACTGGAGAAAAAGCAATCTGCTTAAAGTAGCTAAGAGGACTCCATTAAGAAACCTTTGTAACAGTAAGGGCAATAGAACATTGAAACAGATCAACTGAGAATTTTGTTTAGTCTATATAATTTCAGAAATTCATAGAAGATATAAGTTTGGTCCAGTCTTAGAGCAAAGAAAGGGGAAAGGATCACCTCTTACCTTCCCTTTTGATTTCAGAATTGGAAAATAAAATTATTTAATTACTTCAGGAGAATGTATCTGAGAAATTCTGTTTAGTATAACAATTTTTTTTTCTTTTAAATGATAAAGTCTATGATTTTGCTTCTTATTGCTTGAGCCATGCCTTCTAAGATTTTGTGCATATATATATATATGTACTGTAATTGCTGTAACAAGTGTATATCAAACTTTAACACGTTTTGTTTTGGTAAACACAACTTGATACTGATAAATATGCAGATGTGCATCATCTTAAAGGTACTATGACTAAGGACTAAGAAAAAGAAGGAACTAAGAAGATACTTTGCCTCTAACAATACAAAAGAAATTCTTTGCCATTTTAGTGACCCTGAAACATCAACAGACATGCAACTCAATATATAACTATATTTCACTATCACATGTGTCCACTTGAGCCAAAATTCTCAAGTTTTCTTCAGTTTTATTCTTTCAGGCACTAAAGCACAAAAGATGCAGCAGACTGGAGAAATAGCTGCAATCTTGCGTATTTGTAGCACTAGAATAGTGCTACAATAGTCTCAACCATTTTTCCTGTAATTCTGCAGACTAGAACAGGACAGTATTTCCTGATCTACCAATTGTTCACCAACTTTCCTCCTTCCCAATATTTCTGATGAAACCACCCCATCTGGGGTTTTTGTAGTTAAGGTTGACGAGCACCCAACAGCCAGCTGCTTCCCCACCCACCAGTACTGTACGGCTTCTAGATCCATGGCTGAGGGAGAGTGGTCATTTAACCAAACAATGGCAGCAACATCTCATCAGAGGCTGATCAGGTAGCTGTGCTAAGAATTTTTACATCAAGTATGAACATAAGCAATCAGGATTCAAAATATCTGCAGTAACTGAGAGACAACACCAAAATGGAGGCTAAAGCCTTCTGCGGTTTCCCTTGGCTGCAGCCTTTCCACTCTTTCCTCTTTTCACTGTGTTCCAAAATAAATCCTCCCACCAGCAGAAAGCAATTATCACTGTTATTTTTAGACACCACCTCCCATACACTTCCTGACATTTTCTATAACAAAGTGATGCCTCTGCTGTTTGTGAAAGAAAGAACTCACACTAGGAAGGAGCTGGACACCCAACCTGTGGCCAGGAGGCAAGATTAAAACCCACACAGCACCAAAAGCATTTTCTCCTGACGAGTTCAGCCCTGTCCCATCTGCTGATTGCTGCAGTCTCTAGTTAAATGTACCTGCACATCCTGAATTGTTACACCAGGAGCTCAGGCACTCAGGTCTGTGGTTTCTTGCTTGTAGCAGCTTCCTATCTACTCTGTGCAGCCGTGCAGAGCACAGAGGTCCCGAGGCTCCTTCCACACACACAAATGCTACTTCTTCACAGAACATGAAAAAGCTGAGATCAAGGCTTACACTTCAAGAGCTGCCAGAGGAACACAAATAAGCAGTTTCAAGACCTCAAAGAGCATCCATGATGCATGAGGGTCTTTACATCTGTGTTATCTCTAGTGGCTCTATCTTTACTCATTGACTTTGCATCCATAACACATCTACAAAGATATGCTCACAATGCTTACAACACAGAGGCAGAACATCTTGAGAGGTAATGAAACACAAGAAACTTTAAAATTTCACTTTAAAAAGTCACAAGCAGTGAAATGTGTTCAGATAAACATACCACCAAATTTTCTTAACAAAAATTGAGAAGTTTATGGCCAGCACCAAATTCATTGCAAAAATCAACTGAGCTGCCTTTTCAAACCACAGTTTGTGAAGCCAATTTTCCCTTCCATCATAGGTCAAATGAGTCTCTACAAGTGGTCTTCAAAGAGAATCAGGTTAATTAAAAGGTTAATCAAAAGCACCACAGCACAATAAAAGCACATCATGACATAGATGAAACAGAGAAATAGAAATTAATGTACAAAGATCTCTCTCCTCCTTCTCTTACATGAAATCGACATACTCAAATAAATTAATTTTAAAGGTAGAAATCAAATATTAAGCATCTTTCTTCTTCCAAATATTAAGCATTTTCTGTCTGCAAGAACCAGAAGCCTAAATGATATGTTTTTCCTTCAAGCTTTAGTGCAATACAATTCAACTCTTCCTGATTATTTTTGAGCAAAATATGGAACATTTTTAATTCTTCATCTTTAAACTTTATTCAGTACAAACCACTAGAGTACTCATAGCTGTTTAGGGGGTTACTGATCGGGGACAATTTGCTCAATCAGGTTGAAATGAGACAATGACAGGCAGCAGTTTTCACTCTTGTGCTAAAAATAGAGACAAACCCCTCCCAACTCAAGCAAGAAGCTTTTCCCCTCAGCTTACTTCCCCTCTAGGCAAGCTTCCTTCAGCTCTTTCAGTATCTGTCACCACTGTAGCAGGAAGAATAAGTATGTCTCTGGTATAGGCAACTCACCTGGGCATCTCTAGATGCATGCATGCACTGCCTGCATTTTTCTTCCCAGTTGTTTCACTTTTAGAGCTAGGAAGAGTCAGCAAATACCTTCCCACTGACATTTTCCTTTCTGTTTAATACTTATTCTTTACATTTTATAGTCTTGAGTACTCTGTATCCATTTCAATGACCAGGCATTATAATGAAAATTAAGGTTTCCATGAGAAATCAATCTCAGAGAAAACAGGTAGGAAAGCATGAGATGCCTTCGGAAACAGTGTTAATCAAATGAGGGAAACAATTTTGTTTCACTTGTTGAAAAGTTAAAAATTCAAATATTAAGCAGATGGCCTGAATTTTCCAGCACAGCTTTGATTTACTAACATATATTGGCCACAGAATAATTTGGGTTGAAAGGACTCTCAAAGATCTCCTAGTTTCAATCCACCTGATGTGGACAGGGACATCTTCCATTAGACCAGGTTGCTCAGGGCCCCATCCAAAATGGCCTTGAACACTTCCAGGAATGGGGCATCCACAATTTCTCTGGGCAGCCAGTGCCTCACCATCCTCACATTAAAGAATTTCTTCCTAAATTCTAATCTAAACCTACCCTCTTTCAGTGTAAAACCTCCCCTTGTCCCGTCAATACACGCTCTTCTAAGAAGGTCCTTTCCACCTTTCTTGTAGCTCTTTCAGGAAAGGCAAGGCCACAAGTAGGGCACTCTGAAGCCTTCTCTTCTCCAGGCTGAACAACCCCAATTCTTGCAGCCTTTTCTCATGGAAGAAACACTCCGATCATCTTGGTGGTCTCCTCTGGACTTGCTCCAGTAGATCCATGTCCTTCTTGTGCTGAAGACGCTGGAGCTGGACAGCATCACCTCCCCTGACCTGCTAGGAAGGCAGGCGGGAAGGAGCAGAAGGAAGAAAGAGAGAAAGAGAGAAAGAGAGAAAGAGAGAAAGAGAGAAAGAGAGAAAGAGAGAAAGAGAGAAAGAGAGAAAGAGAGAAAGAAAGAAAGAAAGAAAGAAAGAAAGAAAGAAAGAAAGAAAGAAAGAAAGAAAGAAAGAAAGAAAAGAAAGAAAGAAAGAAAGAAAGAGGAAGAACCAAAAAAACATGGAAAACAACAAAACGTATTTCTAACTTGCAGACCCAATTTATGATTTACACTAGTATCACCTCCTCCACATAATAACTATTTCTGACTGCCCTTTGTTGGTGTCCTGCTTTGGCATCTGTTCACAGAACTGTGTTTGCTCCAGTTCTCAACCCATGCCAGCTGCCTGTGGCCACCTGATGGAGCTGCAGTTCTGCTGATTCTCTGCTGGGGTCGCAGCACTGGCCTGGGTTTGGTCAACAACTCGCATACTGGATTTACTCATATTTCACTCCTGTATGGGAAAAGAGACCTGAAGTGAGAGAGTACTCCTGTAATTCTGTAAGATCTTTTCAATGCTGCTATATATAACACCTTGTTCTGCTAAATAGAAAGGGCAGTTCTCAGATTTAACAAAAAACTGCAGTATTTACCTGCAGAAAACCCAGAAAACTTAAACACACTGTCATATTCCTCCCACATCATCTTTTCTTGTTTCATATTAAGATTTTCACATGATACCAAATCCTTGCTCAATTTCTATTTAGGCTGCTCAGTAAAATCTGATCACTGTTCTACAAATGTCTGGTAAATTACCGTAATTTCAACATGCATTTTTCATAGGAGTGATCTGAAACAGCTCTGAAGAGGTATGAAAGAGATCAAATCACCACATGTATCAGGAAAGATCAGAAAATATATCTATCTTTAAGTTGCTAACTAGGTGAAGAATCAGAGCAGACGTTTTGACTGCTAACCACAGTTCAACATCCATAGCTCATCAGTAAAATATAATGCACAAATTTCTTTTCAAAAAACACTGAATCTTCCACATAGGTATATCTATAGCTCAGAAGAAATTATCTCAGTTTTTTGCAGTGAACGCTTTGTTCCAGCAGCTGAGTTCCTGTTAGTTGTCTCCCAAATGAAATGCAGTTCTTAAAATATAGCAAGCACATGGCCTGTGATATCAGTGTATCATTTTTAAAATTCCAAATTACTTTCAGCCAGAAAAATGCATAAAGTTGCTCTTTATTTCCATAATATTTCTTGAAAAAAACCCTATCCTTTGATTTGCAGGCTCTTAGGAACAGGGAGTAATAGATTTGTAGAATTAAATAAATGATTGGTTTCGCTGTAATGCCTTCTGTACTTGTACTAAAAGCCAGAACTGTCTTGAAAAACAGCAATTAAAAAAAAATCTATATTAAATTCATGGAAATCAGTTAAAGGTGCAAAGACACAACATGGTGACATTTCTTTAAATTTTCATTGCATTTATTCACTGACAAGTCCAAACTCCTCATTCTCACTCTCACTTTGATCTTTTCGTTTATGAGCAGTTCATGCTTTAGCCAGACTAAAACAATGATTTTACACATTTTACAAGGAATTCAAGTTTGCAAAAACAAATCCAGAAGTTCTGTTTGGCTGGGTGTTTTTTTAAAACTACATCATTAATCCTAAATACTATAAACAGTTAGTCATTTCTCAAAAGAAAATTGCCCTTTCTTCAGCAAATCAGAGCAATAGTTTCACTCCACTGGTATATTTGTCCTCAATAAATCCAAAATAACATTCACCAGCTCTGTTCCCTTTAGGGGGCTCTTAAGAGGAAGTGCTCCCTTCGAGCATTTTGGTGTTATATATCATCTATTCTGACTTTCAATCAGCCTTCCCTGCATCTGGAAAGATCTGTCCACCCTCTGTCCACATGTGCTAGAGCTGCTGAAATGGCTTTCATTACCACCAAGTCTGCAGAGCAAAATCCTACCTCCAGCTCATCATTTATATCAAACAGCTTCCTACTTTGCCATAACTAGTGAATATATATCACAGAGTTTTAGTCAACACCTCCTACTAGACCTTTTCTAAGTCTTTGTGCCTACTGTAACAGAATAGTTCTCGGATATTCTTCAGATTTCAGTCAAGACGTTTCTTGTTTTATAAGGACCACAAAACTTTGCTTGAAGTAGTGATGGTAAGCCCATAAAATGAATTTTAATCAATCCATCTAATTTCATTTTCGAATTTTTCTCCATTTAAACTGCCCAAGGAAATCAACATCTGTAGTTTTAACACCTAAAGCTACAGGGGTTACAAATACTAACATAAATTCAACTAACTTTCACTCAGTCCTCCCTTTGTTTCATTGTGTTTAGGTACTGCAACAGTTTGAGATAATCTTAACAGGTGTTTGCCAGTTATTTCTGTTAGTCTGTTAATATAAAAGCTTTATTTCTTGAAAAATAAAATCCATGCCTTAAGAGACCATATACATCCATTTAATGGTTGCAAAATATGACATAAATTATTTATCTGTGGATTTTTTTAAAGTTACTTATGAAGTGAGTCTTTGCTTATTGACAATATTTTTTTCAGTCACCCTGTAAAACTTTTTTTCCTAAGGACACAAGATATATAATTAATAGAAAATGACAAAATTAAAGCTTTCTGTGGACCACTAACATGATAGTTCAACTGAAGTGCCTTCATACCAATGTGCACAAGATCTTAGGAGCCCTTAAACCACGGATTACTGGCATAATGGACTACACCAGCTTGTGTCAATTCCTACTTATGTTACTTTAATCAGGATTACCGGCACAGGAAAAGCATCAGACCTTCAAAATGCCTATTATGTCCTATTCTGTAAATGAAACGTTTTTATAAATGCTAATACTGTACCATGTATTAGCATTACATTTTATGCATCACTGCCCCCCCTCCAAAGTGAGTATAAATGATCCATGTGAACACTACTGTCATAAATATGCACACTAAATAATTTAAACATACAATAGGGTGTTTTGTTTTTATTTACAGCAGTCACAAGTATGAGAGCTACCTGAAAAAAACTCATCTCCAGTTTACAGAGAAGAATTTAGGTATCTTCTTCTATGTTAAAAGTACTTCACTTCCTGGTTTAAATTTCATTATTAACTTTAAGAATATGGATTTATTGAAATGGATTTGAATATGACAATGGAAGATGGAAATACTGTAACTAGTTTACTATCTAACTCAGTTGTGCATTGCCTTTGAAGAAATGACAAGCATACCAGACACATCAATCCACATTTAAATACTGCATTTTCCACAATATCTGGCTATGCTAACACAAGATGAGACAGGTGGCTGTGTTGTATACAAATTTATATTAAAGTATATATATGTGTGAATTTAAAGTAAATTACATTAAAATTCTGAAAAATACCCCACTGGTGACCTTATAAAAGAAGTAACAAAAGGTCATGTGAGAGTGAGGTTACGGTAGCCAAAATTTAGAAAGATCCCTGCATGCTAAATTATTCAAATTTTCAAATTTACCTCTGAAAACTAAATCAAAGCTAGTGATCTAGTCATGACTCTAAAGCCTCTCAGGAGAAGTAAAATGAAAACATTAGAATTTGACAAAACTGCATTCCAATTTTTCATGTCTTCCATTTAAGGTGAATCCAACTTCACCAAGGTTCTCTTAGCTGTTAAATTAATGACTCTACAAAACTGTTAACACTGAAAATCTCACATAAATAGAGAATATTATTATCCTCCTTAAAAGAGAGAAAAGGTAGTCAGCTTCCAGCAGAATAAACACCCCAACAACTTGAATTTATTAGTACTCAATATTCACAGGAAAGATCATAATATTTAGAAGAAATATCACAACAAGCAAAAAAGTGTAAAATTAACAACAAAGACATCAAAGGCTATCTTAGTATTTTTACTGACAGCTTTTGAAGTCGAGAAATGGCATTTCAAGCACTGGAACAGACTGCCCTGGGAGGTGCTGCAGACAATATCCCTGGGAGTGTTCCAGAAATGAGAGGATGTGGTACTCAGTGCCATGGCTTAGTTGACATGGTGGTGTCCAGTTAAAGGCTGGGCTCGATGACCTTCGAGGTTTTTGTGAACCTTAACCATTCTATGAAATAGCAACTCCTTACCTTGCTCCTGTGGATCTCAAAACATTTTATGCACTCACTCTTGGCACCAGACAGAATTTTTTAAAAGTGGGTTTGGCCCATTGCCAGGTCTGGCTCTATATCAGGTCTGTGCCACAGCAGCTCCATGTGCTTCTCCAAATCTTTTTTTATTATTAAGCTCTCTTACAGCAGTACTGCACCTTTCTGAATAACCAAATGAAAAGCAGAGCATGGAATGCAGAAATCACACATTTCTGCATTGAAAACAAACAAACAAAACCCTCAGCAATGGAATGCAGAGTCTGAGTATTCACAAAGGGGAAAACTGGAACAAAAATTGTCAAAATTAATGATTTCTACACTATTTATCTGACATTTTCTAGAATGAGAACTAAAATTGAGATTTTTTTTTTTTNTCGAGAAATGGCATTTCAAGCACTGGAACAGACTGCCCTGGGAGGTGCTGCAGACAATATCCCTGGGAGTGTTCCAGAAATGAGAGGATGTGGTACTCAGTGCCATGGCTTAGTTGACATGGTGGTGTCCAGTTAAAGGCTGGGCTCGATGACCTTCGAGGTTTTTGTGAACCTTAACCATTCTATGAAATAGCAACTCCTTACCTTGCTCCTGTGGATCTCAAAACATTTTATGCACTCACTCTTGGCACCAGACAGAATTTTTTAAAAGTGGGTTTGGCCCATTGCCAGGTCTGGCTCTATATCAGGTCTGTGCCACAGCAGCTCCATGTGCTTCTCCAAATCTTTTTTTATTATTAAGCTCTCTTACAGCAGTACTGCACCTTTCTGAATAACCAAATGAAAAGCAGAGCATGGAATGCAGAAATCACACATTTCTGCATTGAAAACAAACAAACAAAACCCTCAGCAATGGAATGCAGAGTCTGAGTATTCACAAAGGGGAAAACTGGAACAAAAATTGTCAAAATTAATGATTTCTACACTATTTATCTGACATTTTCTAGAATGAGAACTAAAATTGAGATTTTTTTTTTTTACTTCAGTCTTAGTATGTCCCCAATCTATAACAACCACACATTTCTCAGGTTTGGAGGGTTTTGTGGTTTTTTGGGTTATTTGTTTGCTTGTGTAAGCCTAGCATAAATTCTGTAAGAAGGAAGATTGAACAACTACTCCAATTCATTCACATTTTCATAGCATTTTCTTTTTATAGAAAAGGATGTAAACTATAACTCTTCTCATGATAAAAAAGGCAATATGTAGTTCTCAACACCCAAGATTTCAGCAAAAGGCATCCTTTTAGTACAACAGAACAACTACTGTCTTTTCCCTAACAGTGAATCAGCTTACCCAGATCAGAGTTTAGCTCCTGGTAGAGAAGACTGGTTTGTCAGGACTCAGAGCATGTACACGAGTTTGCCTCAGGTGCTGCAGTTGCTGTACCCAGACAATCAGCAAAAAAGTTGTAAGTCTACCAAAGCTGAGTTCTTCATCTTCTGCTGGTAATTTCAGTAACTCAAGCTGTGGGAAAGCTTTCTAGCAACATCCTCACAGAACTCCAAGAGACCCTTAAAGACACAATGATCTTGAATAAAGGTGTTGTGCTTAGGATATGTGATTTTCACTATAATATTTTTTCTTAGCAGGCACAGATAATGCTGTGGTAGTAAATGATGTACAACATCTATTATTTCAATCCAGTGCTTTGAGCATTTGAAACATGTACCTTCAGTGCACCTCTAAGAAAGACCATTATTCATCAATGGCTTGGCTATAAAGCTTGAAATATTGGACAGCAAAGGCAACCACATCTTGTATAAACAGAAGGATGGCTAGTAACCCAAAGAACAGGATTTCCTTGCCTCTACTCAGCACCCACAAGACCACTGAGTCCAGTTTGGGGCCTGTCACCCAGCCCCAGGGGGGCTTCACAGACCTCACAGGTTTTACAAACACAGAAGTGGATTTCCCGACAAGTCTAGCAAGTGGCTAATGTGCGATGTGTAGATCAGCGCTGGCACAACGGTNTCCAGTTTGGGGCCTGTCACCAGTAGGAAATGTTGGTAAATCACAGTAAACAGCTCAGTGGAGGGACACCAACACAGTGTGGCTGGACCATTTCCCTGTGAGGAGAGGCTGGTTCAGCCTGGAGAGGGGGGCAGCTCCAGGGGCACCAAACAGCCATTTCAGTGCCTGTGAGGGACTGTCAGGGAGCTGAACTCTTCTCAGCAGGGCGTGACAGGAGGGTGAGGGGCAGCTGAGTCTGGGACCAGCTTTCAGGAAACATTCTCCCTCTGAAGGAGAAATGAGCTCAGGCTGCCTGGTGCTGTGCAGGCTCCCTCCCTCCCTCCCTCCCTCCCTCCCTGAGTCCCTGGTCTGCTCCTTGCTCCAAGGACAGCACCTGGCACCCAGCCCCTTCTGGGCTCCCTGCCCAGGTCAGCCCTCGGCCCTGAGGCAGCCGTGGGTCTGTGGGTGAGAGATGGAGGCCCTTGGGCACAGCGGGGG
>VZRX01017346.1:47768-58401 GCA_013398075.1 Notiomystis cincta
GTTTGGGATTTCTGTTCCAGTGCTGGCAAGAGGAAGAAGCCACTCTTTAACGCCTCAAGCAATAGGAGGAACAACCAATGCCAATGACTTACTTCCCTTACAGACAATGGATTTCTTCCTGATACCATAATGCACAGATCTTTTCTGGTTTTATCAAAATTTTACCAAAATTTTTTATTTAATAAAAACATTGCTGTGACATCAAAGGACCATTCCAGTTCACAAAACAGCATGCCACCTCTAAAATTACAATCCAATTGTTTTAAATTAAAAGAAAAGAAATATCAGATGCTTTTTATGATTGCATTAAGAGTTTGGCTAGGTTGAAGGTTTTTTCTATAGTACAAAAGTTAGGTTTATAACTGCATAGTTTCCACTGCTTCAGAAATCTGTGTACAGCACTCCATTTTGCAATACAACATTGTGCTAATGTCAAGAAAGACCTGACTTTATGCTATTCATTTCCTCAAATCAGCTTTACTTAAAAGCACTTGAGATCACATCTAGTATGTCATAATATACTTTAGAAAAAAAAAATCTTACAATGACTTGCTCTTGAGATAATTTATAGAAAAGTCTTTGTAGAGGTGTGGAAAAGGAAAACAACCCATACAAATCTAAAGGGGATTCTACAAAAAAGACTGATCTATTTTCATCAAGTACTGCACCAAAAATATCTTCAGAAGGGCTGTTGGCTAGATGAAAGTCATCAAGTATTAAAAAGAACAAAATAGAGCAGTTAGAAAGGAAACATACAAGTCATTTGAATTATGATTACCCCTGGCATGATGTTAATTAATTATCATAGAAATACCAGTGTAACATTTTAGGTTTTTATGTAAACATCAGCTTCCAAAGTGGATGCCTTTCTTCCTGTATTTGCAGCAAATCTTCCAGTTTTAATACAATTTTTTATACTTCTTGAATTCAGGTTTTTCTAAAGGTCACAATTCTCTGTTTTCAAATATAAATAGAGTTTATATTACACTTTGAGGAGCTGAAAAAGTAAGGGATTTAGCACTGGTGTACACTTAATGCTCAAAACATTTGAGTTTCAAATACAACTTTTTGTATCCAGGTAAAGCCCAGACAAGCTGACAGTGACATCCTCCCTTTCACTTAAACTAAAACAAGTATTTAAAAATTCTGTCCTTCTTATTAACTGTTTGCTTGGCTGGCTGGTTGGTTTTGTTTGTTGTTTTTTGGTTGTTTTTAAGGAAGAGCAAACCAAGTGACAGAGCAAGAACTTCATCCTGTCTTCTGAGATGTTTGCATGAACTTGCATGAAAGGAATTCCAGGAATAATTCAACTCTCGAAAAGACAAAGGTTTACAGTCATGCAGTGACTCATAGCAGTGAGAATTGGTAACTTTTTTTCTGTTTTAATTACTTTGTGTTAGTATTTGAACTTCACAATCTGGTAACCAACCCGTAAGGTGCATGAACATTGTCTCCTTTTCCTGGTGGGCTTCAGGTACTTTGCTAGTGCACAACTTAATTTTATGCCTTTTTATAAATACTAGTATGTTATTTACACAAGTTCCTTTCTGAAAAATCAAGAAATCTGACAAATCAAGCTGTGGAAGTACAACTGCTACAGGCAGTACTCATTGCCTCACACACGTGTGCACATACAGCCAAGTGACATGACATAGTGATTTTACCAGAATAAATGTTATGTAGACGATTTTATACAAACCTAAAATGTGCCAATGATTAACACAAGACATGAAACTATTTAACTGGGGTGCTTTTCACATAACATTGCCTGAGACAAAGTCTTGCAGAACTGTACTAATTGATCCACAAGTCAATATCATGTCTACATATATGAAGTAATTATACTAACATGGCATAATTACACTAACCAAATATTCCAAACACATTATAATCTGCTCATGGAGGCTTCATGAATACCATTCATAAGTTTATGATTATTTTTAAGTAATGAGTGCAATCCGCACTTTGCTGTATTTAGATTAAATATGGAAGCGTGATTAAAGATAGAATTTAAGAACTGTACTAGAGAAAATTAGGAATGCCTGCTCTGCAAATCTACAGCTCTGTCTGCTATGCTAGATTGTGTAACTGCTGTGCTACCATGCCACCACAGCTGTCCCAGAAGCACACAAATTTGCCAGTGGGCAGGAACTTCTCTTTTCCACCTCTTTAGTCCACCTCTATTTATATCTGTATATATACATATGTAGGATGGAAGTCATTAAATTAATAAAGTCTCTCAAGATGCAATACCTGATTTGCTCTTCAATAACCTGGGAGGGGATATATTAATGTTCTCTAAATTGACACTTGTCTTGGAAAAGGTATCATTTAGAGTAGAGTTAAACTTACATAGTATCTATTTTAAGAATTGTTTTAGTAAATCACAATCGAACCATTGGGTAAAGCAGGTCATCTAAATCCTTACTATATTTTTCAGGCAAGACTGACATGACCCACTTTCCGCCCCTAAATCAATCTCATGCTCAAGCCGTGGCATGGGTAATCCATTCAGATATCTGCCTCAGCATACCAAAAAAGGTATAAAGGGAAACATCTTGAGGAAAACAAGCTGTCTTCATTTAAATCTGTGTTTGACAAGTGACATGAGGGTTAAAGGAAAGCAGACTACAGACAAGAAAGTCACCAGCAAAACCAGCATCTGATGAGGACAAGGAGTAATAAAGCTGGAAAATACTATACCTGCGCATTTTTAATTTCTTTGCCTTTTACAATTGCTAAGTGGAATAATGCTCAAAATGTGAATTGTTATGAAACAGCAGACTAATTTTCAGGAAGATAAATCAACAGGAAAAAATTATTGTGGAAGCGATACCTAGAAAATTAGTACAGGTAGGTGAGGAATGGCCTAAATTGCATTTTATTTTCTTTTGTCACAAAGGGTAGGCCTGGGCCAATGATCATACCTGAACAGCCCTGCCTGAATTAGGGGGCACACTATCTGATGCCTCATTTTTTCGACTCCTGTTTGGATTAGAAGGAGGGCTGCTTTCAGTCCCAGTAAACTGTGCTGTACTGCAGTTCAGAGAATGCAAGATACTGTTACTTTGCACCAAACAATGCAATATTTTGCTTAAAGCTGCAGTGTCAAAGAGATCCACCCAACAGACCTGCTGAATCTTCTTTGGGAAGCTCCCAGAAGGCTCAGAAGGAAGCAAACAAGAGTGCTCAGTAGTGCAGCATCACACAACTTATACCTGCCTTGGCCTGGTCTTGGTCTGACCTTGTTCCTGCGGCACCCAACCCACCGGCAGCATGTCCTAAACAGACTAAGCCTTCCCGAGTGTCTTGGGGTGACTCTGTGACAATCCTGTATTCCCCATCGCCTGCTGGAAGTTTTTTGTACCTTTAAACTGCAGCTGGGAGGACTCTTCACAGCGGCTCGCTTGACCTTGCAGCCAGAATGTTTACAGATTTTTACCCAGCTGGAGACTTTTTTTCCCTCTGCTGGTAGTGGAGGGGGGGTGGTTGTTCTCAACCTTGCAGCTTTTGGCTGGAGAGGGACTGAGATCTGCCTCAGCAGCTTCTATTCCTTTTCGGACTGTTTTTGGCTTGTTTCTTCATCCCAGACCAGCTCACCATCTCTGGGATGCTCACTGGGACTCTGCCCCAGACCTGGCGGGGCCTGGCTCTGCTGAGGTCTTGGAAGCTGAGTGAGAGAACTGTGGGAAACCCACCAATCTCCACCTGTGGGACGGGAGGAGGGTTCAGTGTCCTTTTCTGCGCTGTGCCTGGGGGAGGGGGAACTCTCTTTGTTAAATAAACAGGGGTTTTTCACTTTCATTCGAGAAATTCTTTTCCCAGACCCACGGGGGAGGGGCTGCCAGGACCTGCTTGCCTGGCAGACAAGAGAGAGAGACACACACACTCTTTTTGGGTTGTTTCCTCCTGGATTTGTGTCCAAACCAGCACATGGAGTCTCCAGTGTCACCTGAGACAACCTGAACTAACAGCAAGGTAAAAATGAAAATGTAAGGATGGAAGTTACCTAAGTGTACATAGCAAGAATAAAAGTAAAAAAATTGTATCAAAGTATAAGTGAAGATTTCCAATGGAGTTTGACAAGGAGCAGACTTTTTTTTGCAGAAAGCTCTGGTCTCTCTGTAATTTCCTTGATTCGCTGAAGGGCTTGAAAATCCTCATGAGTTAAGGCTGCAGAAGCTGTGTCAAGAATCTAGCAATTTGCATATATTGGAATGTGGATCAAGTTTTCCAGTAACTTCTTCACTTACCATTCTTTTTACTTAATTTTAAGATAAAAAATAATATAGAGATCCATGAGAGAACACATGAGAGGACTATGATGTCTAAAGTATTTAATCTGGGCTTAAATTTAACAAAAAACCCCACATAAAACGGATTTCAAAATAATTTTCATATCAACAAAATGACACCATGGAGCAATTCTGTTTTGTCAGCTTTGAGTATAATACATGTAATCTAATTTTAGATTTGCAACAGAGTGGGTCTTTTCACTTCAAGAGGCATTCACATCTTTGAAAGCAAATTAAGTTATGCTTGTTTGCCAAGCTTCCCACTGTCTTGCCCTATAAAAAACAAATGGGACTGTATACTTCACCAGAAAGGCTTGATATTCATCTTTTCACAAACACTGTTTTTGCTTACAGATCTTTTACAAAGAATATAATACACTGAGACATAAAATGTATGAAACAGTAATGAAATTAATTAACAAATACACCTGCTGAGGAAGAAGAGCAGCAAGCACCGGAATCTATCTGTAAGATTTGATCTCCACCATGAGTGTCAAACAGACTCTGAACACAACTGAAATTATTTTACAAATCACAGGATGGGCAAGGTTGGAAGGGACCACAGTGGCTCATCTGTTCCACGCTCCCTGTTGAAGTAGGGCTGCTGTCATGGCTCTAAAGTCAAATTAACATATATGCTGACAGTTTACTAACCAGCAGAAGATTCTTTTCTCTACCAATATGTTAATTACTCGGTGCTGAAATTGTTACAAATTATGATTTAGTAAGCTACCAGGTTTGACACCCCTGCTGTCCTCCTTGCCAAGTAATTAAGATGTACCAAATTGCACCTCGTTTATTTCATTTACAAGATATAAAATTGAAATTGTGGAGCATTTTAAATGAAATAATCTTTTAGAATAAAATTTTAAAATAAGGAACAAAGAATGATGAAGAAAATTTCTATATTCTAAATATCTGTGAAATTTAGATAATATTGACTCATACTAGAGAAGCTTAGGTATTCACTGCACAGGTTAAATCCTGCAAACATAAAAGTTTGAGGCAAATAAGTGTTTTTATTTTCACAGCCAATAAGACAATAGCGAAAGGAATGAGCTAAAGGTTATTTTACTTAGTTCCCTAGTTTTATGGCATTTGAAGTCTAATTAAGGTAAAGCGGATTCTCTGAAGTGAGAAGAGTAAGTTCATCTTGTTTGTTTTTAAGAAAAAGCAGGTTTTATTAAGTAAGATGAAAATTACGATGATGTAAAGGCAACTTACTAGAAGTCGTGTGATATTTCCAAAACCTTAAAAAAATACCCCAAAACAAAGCCACTGTCCAGGCATTCAAGCATTAGAATACCTTCTTTTCTTTCCACCCCTAAGATGCTTATAAACCTAAGAAAAAATAATTCTCAAAAATTTTTACTAACATTTCTATCTCAGAAACAACAACTAATATCATAAAAGATTAAAATCATGTAAGCTTAAAAGAGAAGAAGGGAAATCATACTTAGTAACTCTGAGAAACACTGAACATCTGAAAGGTTCATCCATTTTACTTAACATTACACTGAAGGTAGTCAGCATCCCTGACATAAGATCAATGGAATGAATGAAGAAATAAAAACTGTGTTCAGAAAATAAATCCTTTTTAATTATGGCTGCTACCCATTCCATCCCTAACCTTCTAAATCAAGCACTGAACATCTGCAGTACCCTGTGAAGAGATTAAATAGGAAAACACACATTGCTTGCACAGACAGAAGTCCTTCAGTTTCTATCTGCTAACCTGCCTCTAATCACACTTCTGACTGATAAATATATACCTAAACAAATTCTCCTTTACCAGCATGCCACTCACACATTCTCTTTAGCATATGAATTAAGAAATCAGGAATTACAAATATTTCAGATGACATCACTCTACTTCATCTACTCTAAGAACCTGAAAAACCTCCCCAACAAACCACACCACCTAAACAGCACTCCTTGAATGGTAACACAGCACACTATTCGTTGCTGAGCAGAAAACTGGGAATTCCAGGAAAATCACAAGCTTTGAAAAAGCAGCAGCTTTGGCAGGCTCTCTCAAGAGTGCTCTGGCTGCCCCAGGGAGCAAATGAAAAGCTAAGCAGAACCTACTTTTGTGCATGTTTTGTAACGTGCGGAGTATTTTTGCCAAAACCACTTACCCAGACGCAAAACCTTTAACGCTTCCAGTTGCATTGAGAACAGTGGATGCAAATCAAGAGACACAAAAACCTGCCTGGAAATATGTTGTGCAAGGTCTGCCTGCTTTTGACTTGCAAGTCAGAAATTCCACACAGAAAGCCCCCTATGCAACTCCCTGCAGATTGGGTCTGTGATTGCACCCTTTCCAGATGAACAAACTTCTCTAAGACTGTTGGACAGCACTGCCAAGCCAGGCAGGTCAGGAACACCATCCTGACCCAACATCATCATCTCTTTAGTGGACAACCCTATGGATGGAGCAACTGAATTCCTGGGGAAAAGCTGGTACTGTTTCTATGAATGTCACGTCATGCTGGTGTTCACCAGATAAGCTCAGACAACACGTACAGGGTGCAAAAGAAGCACACTGTACAGCTGCCTATCTCAGCAGGTCCCACCAGGGAAAACAGCCAGGATTCATCTCCAGTGCTCTGTGGAAGCCAGCAGTTTTGTCTTTGTGGATTACACTAGGTATTCTAAACTGATTCCTTTTTCTCCTCCTCTCAAACAACTCCATTTCTGTAGGCCTCATTGTTCGCCTCTCATGCTGCAAGTCTGGAAATCTTGCTCTGGAGGGATGAAGACATTTGCATAAGGGTCTCTGCCTCAAGATAAATGTTTTTAATTGACACAAAAATTTAGACTTTTTTTGAGTACTAGAGAACTTGAGAATTTTTCAGACTTCCATTTTTAATGAATTTAAGTGAAATTTAGCATAGAAAAATAAAAAACCAAAACCACAAATGACATTATAAGGGAATTCAGTGATCACCAGTAGCTTCCCATAATCTTGTTACAGGAACATGCAACTGATTGGACTAAATCACTTCAACATATCAGAGGTGGATCTGCCAACCCCATAAAGTAAAAATCATAGAATCACAGCTATTCAGCACTGTCAGTCACATTAAAAAAAAAAAAAACAAACCAAGTTGCAGTCAATAAATTGGTTAAGTGTTTCCAGGAGATCTTATATTTTCCAAATTGCCCAACTGATAGGAAGTGATGAGCCTAAGATGGCTGTTTAAATGAATAAGCCAGGTAGTTTCTATGAGTGTTTATCTACGTCTGAAAATAAATTATATACTTGTAGATGGTTCCTAAACTGAGCTCTCAAACACTACTTATTACAACATAAAAGTTGTCAAACCACTCCAGCAAGCTGAAAAGTATTTCCTCAACAAATATTTCTTATCCATTTCGAGTAAAATGGGAGGAAGGGTAATTGAAGAAACAAGATGCCACTCATACGATAAGACATACAAAGTCTAGACAAGGAAAGGGAGGCTTACCTCTGCCAAAACACTTGGACAATTCAAACCACTAAAGCTGTTTTCAAAGCTGTGTTTGTATTTCAGTCATGTTCTTCCATATCCCATTTCTTTTTCTATCCTTGCCCCAAGCTAGATGAAACTCTTGGGGGCAAAAAAAAGCATTTCCCACGCACAAGTTCTGCACAGAGACAAAATCTGAGAAAGAACAATCACACCTCAAAATACTTGAAAAAAATAAGTATTTCTGGGTGACACATTTTTATAAGCTTATTGTTTTTTAATAGGATGATTCTTAGTGATATTTGTCTGTGAGAGTCACTGGCTGGACAGGTTGGTGATGCTTATTTCACAGAACCAAATTAAGCTGGCTACAGCCATGCTGAGAAGTCACAGAGAGCTCACCAAGGAACACGTTCATAAGGGTGAAGAGTAAGTAACTGCCTGAACTTTCTGAGCTGCCAACCACAAAACAGCAGCACAGCCAAATGAAAACATCTTCCAGCTGCAAAAAGAAACTCCAACAAGTCTCTACTACAATGCTGGAAATACAAATGCTGGGAGACCCAATGAACAAATTAACGCACATTACATCAGAACACAATTTGTTTCATCTTCCCAATGCAAATTCAATAACAACTTATACTTGAATTTGAGTTAGGTACCTTTTCCACGTCATTTACAGAAGTGACTGACTAAACATTAGCTCAAATGCATTCTGTTTGATTTATATGTTTCAGTAAGATTTCTAGAGCTGATATAGAGCACTTGCACTACATAAGTAAAAGGACCCATCTGTACTATCAGTCTGGGTTTTATCCTTAATAACTCTTCATCTATTGAAAGTTTCAAGGCAATTATTAACCAATGATACACTAAAAATTAGTAGGCAGCTGGCAGATTTCACTAACAAAAGATATACTCAGAGAACAAGATCATCCATTGAAATAGGCAACTTTAAAATTTTTCCCAATGACTCACATGCTTTTTAGTATATTAAGTCACTTTGAATTAATTTAAAAGGATTATCAAACAGTATTAAGCCAATTTCTTTTAATTCCCTTAACTAGAAAATAACATATATACATTCCAGCACAGGAAGGAAATTGAACTGAAAAATATTTCTAATACAGGCTCTTTTGCTAAACTATGTCTTAAGTTTCCTGCTGTTCTTCCTCTGTAACTGAATAGCAACTAAGAAATATTATATGATTATAGAATTTACAGTAAAATATATAATTAGGAAATGCTGGTAAGTGATACATAATAAGATTAATTTCTCTCTTTAGACTGATGCTAGTAAAGTTCAAGCACATGAATCTTTAAAAATAAAAAAAAAAAAAAAAAAAAATTTCTTTTCAAAGNAGGCTGATTCTGATAAAAGTCAAGCACAAGAAATTTTAAAAAAAAAAAAAAAAAAAAAAAGAAAATTTCATTTCAAATATTCGTATTTCTCAGGATCCAGGGACAACAAAAGCTAATGCAATGACATAATGATTGAGACTGGACCTCTATAAGTCATCTGGACCAAACTCCCTCTCATCTGCCTTCTGTGCCCATTGGCTCTTTGAAGAAAAAGAAACTTTATGCATTCAACTGTATGATGCACAAAATACACCTAACATATTAGTTATGTTACTGAATTCACACTGCATCTCTTTAGGTCTCTTTTCCAGCAGTTTGCTGGTAGACTTGGACTCATCTCCCACCCTGAACTGAAAGTAGCTAGCTGGCAAAAATAATGTAGCACTCATTTTGAAGTTATGCTGTTACATGTCAGCTTCCCATTAGGAGTCCCTTGCACCAGAACCCTACCTTTGGTGTGTGACGTAAATAGCAGAAAGCCAGCAAAAATGATACTGAATACTTGGGACCATATGGGCACAGACTATGTTTTGAAACATAAAAACAGGTGTGATAGGTTGTGGCTGCACTAAATATTCCCTCATTAAACACTCAGCAGCCTTGAAATAACTTCAAAAACGCTTCAAATTTGTTTTCGATATTACCATCATTCAGACAAAGTCACTCTTACCAAAATTCATTACAGACACCAGTTAACAAAGCTTTAATCACTGTCTTCTTATCTTGCCATACAAGAGCTTAGCAGCATAACTTCAGTAAAATGATTGTGCTCCTCAGTGTATTCACATTGTTAAATATGTAGAAAATTACTAAATACTTCTATTCAATCATAAAGAATATTCTGATTTGTGCTTTGACTTCCAGAAAGTTCTTTAGTTGAAGAACAGTCATAAAAACAGACACTTAGAAAATTAATTATAAAAAACATAATAAAAGTTGCATGCTAAAAAACATCTTGAAAGATTTTCAACCTTCCAGCTACTTAAAGTGATCACTGAAAATGCAACAGCATTCAAAATCTACAACCTCCACAGCTATTTTGATCATTATAAGCCTTCTTCCTCTATTAAGAGTTTAATGCCTGACCTCCTTTCCCCCCCAAAAAAAAGAATGAAAGCAATACCCTTTATTTTTTTTCCTTTTTCTGATCACTAGAAAACAGTCTCTAAATCCAGGATCTGATCTAACAGCTTGCTGCTTGACAAGTTTCTATTAGCTAGCCATTTTTTTCTTTATGTGGAAAGAGAATAAGAGGAAAAAAGAGAAGCCATTTTTTAAAGCATGCATTTTTCTTGCTCTGCCCTTAGCACTTCTTTTCTCGGCATTAGCTTCCAGGAACTCACTTTTGTTTTCTCAGCTTTTTTCTGATGACAAGTCATGTTGTGATAAGTCATATCAGGCTGCATCAGTCATGCAGCAAATACACTGAAATGCTGAAAAACACTTTCCCCCTCAAAGCCATACTTACAGCAGTAAAGAATTTAAAAGGAGTTTCACAGGCAAAAATCACGCCTGCATGGTCTA
>VZRX01017348.1:1812-11971 GCA_013398075.1 Notiomystis cincta
CCTGCCCAGCTCTGCCCGGCCCTGCCCTGCCCGGCCCGGCCCGGCTCTGCCCTGCCCGGCCCGGCCCTGCCCAGCTCTGCCCGGCCCTGCCCAGCTCTGCCCAGCTCGCACAGCTTCGAGGTGTGAGGGCAGTGAGCGCCACACCACAATACATCGTTAACAAGTTGCAAGACTTCTTCCAACTTTCTCTCCAACCATTCGTACGTTGAAGTTCGTAATTTTCCCACTTCCTTCTGGAAAAATGAAATTAGTCCTCATCTTTGGAGTGGTCCCAGTCTAGTCCGAGCACTTGAGGAATAAATCTCTGCTCCCTGTGTGCCAGGAAGAGCTTTTCTAGGTGAAAGAACTGAAAAAGACTTGGCATAGTGCACTTTTTCCTGACAGACACAGCTTGTCAGCATTCACAGCACTCCCTTCTCCAAACACAACTCTGGGCTCCTTTGCAAACTGCCTCTGCCATGTAGTTTTCCCAGGAGAAATTAAGGAATTTCTCCTGGCAGTTCGGAGATTATGTTCTCACAAATGAAAGAACGTAAAGAAGAAATATTCCCGGAAGAGCCTTTGGGACCTTCTGGGCTGAACTGGGAAGGGGACATTCATTCCCTGCAGTGCAAATACACGACCATTTCCAACACAAAGCAAAGATGTCAAGTGGGGTCTGAAAACACCAGTTTGACAAACCTCGCTGTCATTCTTCTTTTCAGTGACTTTTGTAATCAAACTCTGAAGCTGACAAACAACATCTGTCCCCAGTACTCCATCCAGCCACTCTGGAACAAAACAATATTCCCAGCCAAACAGACAATCGACAAGGTGGCAAGGGTCTCCTCTTCAGAAGCTCCTGGTCTGATCTGGAACTACAATGACATATACACATAATAGAAGAAACTCAATTTGACTTTTTTTTTTTTTTTTTTTTTTTTTAAGCAGAACCTAGGGACAAGCACTACAGAAGTGGCATCCACCTAATTGCTACCACAGTGGAGATGGTGACTGTAATTCCTACACCACCTCTGAGCATCCAAGCTCTAGCTCTAGGCTGTCCAGGAGAGGAGCCAGATCTCTCCAATGGAAAGCATTTCTCACTTACCGAGTATGGAAATGGTTGAAGGTGGAATCTTGTGGAAAAAAGGAATTCAGGTAAGAAAGATCTAAAGAGAAGCAGTTCTCACCTTTGTCAAGTTCCATTAAAGCCTGTAAATGTTTGCTTATCTTTGTGTGCATTCACAAGTGAAGAGAAATCCAAACACTAGAGATCATTATCAGAAGCAGAAAGAAATCAATGCACCCGTCTTCGTTAAGACACATAAGGTTAGGGCACAAGATACAAAGAAACAAAGTATTTATTGTTAAAAGCTTTTCTACGAATCACTCGGCATCATACAATGGATATGGTGGCAACAGAGTAGAGGGAGTCTCTCTCTCCCTTCCCCCCGTTCTTCATACACGTATTTATTCACTCTCACAAACTTACTGTTGTTTTTTTTAAATGGAATTCCTCTCTTCAGTGAGTTTGGAAAAGATGTTTATAATACAGGATCTGGCAGAACAGATACATCCTATTAAACGACAGAGCAGTTACAGAAAGGAGACCACTTTTTTTAGGAAAAAAGAGCCTTCTTTCCCTCCTTTTCTCTTTGCATTGCCATAGAAGAGTTCTCCACACAAAACCAGACCAACAATCCCCAAACACCTGATCAGCACTTCAGCAAAATTAGGAGCCCCAAGATATGCACCAATATTGATTTGTACACTAGAATTTTCATTTGGCTTCCACAGGGTAAGTTCTCGACAATGGGGTGTAAAAACCTGCCAGCCGAGACAATGTCTGCACTACAGCTGCCAACCCTGCTGTGTCAAACAACTGAATCCCTGCTGCCAACAGCCAAAGTGCTTTGTCAGTGTGTCTCAAAGCTACTTGCAGAACTTTTGGTTCTGTCCTTTCCCCCGCCTCTCAGGCTACACACGGACTGAGACCGCCTTTCCCACGCGCTCTCTTACGTCCGCACACGTTCAGGGGGCTGTGCTATTTTCAAGAGTACTTTGCACATTACCTTGTGCTGTGTCTTACTGGTGCCTCAGTGGAACTCTGCTCCATTTCTTTATTTCCTTTCCCACTGTTGTATTCTTCTCTTTATTCCATAACTGAACATTTGTTTCCCCTTCAATCTCTAAGAAACATTTGATCTGATTCCTGCCTCATGGCCAAAAACCCAGAAGACTAAAAAAATTGTTTCTAACCTGCCATGTCAACACTTCTGCTCCAAGATACATTTCCCTCCTACTGGTACTCCAGAATTCTATTGAACCCTTTCCTAGTTTGATGCTATATTTTCTAACAATCTATATTATCATCTATACATGAACTACATCTATGCACAGAATGGTTTTTTGCAGTATGCATAGATTTGTATTGAACTGTGGCAACTGAACACCCTGAAACATCTTGTCCTCTTTTATACACACAAAAAGACAACCATCCTGAACGTAAAAGAAATTCCTTATTCACCATCTACCATAATTACCTGCCTGTTCAGTGCCACCACCTTTCATTTTCAATGCTCAAGGAACACTTGGTCTAATTGCTTCCAGCATTGCTCCGTTATTTCTCTTTAAATAAAATTTCTCTTTGTTTTGCAAACAAGCAAGCTCATAGCTGTACCTATGGACAAAGGACAAAATTTTTATCTGTGTGTCTTCAGAAAAAAACCCGAACAGCTCCTGAACACAGGAAAAAGGCTTCAAAATCTCAAACCCCAGTTTAACCAAAGGAAAGACACCTGACAGCTATTCCTAAGACTCACTGGTGGTGACCAGTCTTTTTTTATAGACAGTGGGATATAAGAATTTAGATTCTGGTCTGCTATCTCCAGTGCCATCTCCAGTGGCTGATTCATGCACACACCCATTTCAGCGTAACACCACTGCTTGACAGAGCTTCAGCTTTCAGTGATGCACTTGTGAACACCGGCACCAACACCACATTAGCCTTGTTTATTTGCTCTGAAAGAAACCTGGAACCAGATCCATCCAATTAATTCTACAGAGGCTCTAAAACCAGGCTGGACTCCAGTATGTTGCCAGCTGTGGCAAATGACTAGTATTGCTCTCAAATATTTGCCACTTCAGCAGGAAGGCTCTCAAATTCCCTGGCAGACATTCTGCAGGCATCCATCTCAGTCCCGTGCCCTTCTCATATTCTTGCTTATCTTTCTCTGCAATTCTTACTCCTGCAGACTGAACATAGCCCCTGAATGTAGCTGCTCTGTTTGCTACATACAGACATGAGTTTTATACACTGAGCAGCATGCACACAATGGACACAGCAGCATAACAAACATTGGAAGCACAGTAGCAGATGACCCCCACTGTTTTCTCCTCATAATGCTTGCTTGTAGTCCAACTAGCAGAGTCCTACATTAGGTAACATTTCAAGTCAATCACTGTGGCAGCCTCACAGCCCCTCAGTATAACCAGTTTAAGACTGCAGGATTTCACATTTTACTGTGACAAGAGGTTTTAACACAAAAGGGAAAAATTCCAAATCAAGCCATTCCCAGTAAAAGGCCCCAGGCAATGAGGTGCTGCCATACTTCTTCTCACGCCAACAGGTTTTGTGTTAGAGTACTGCCATCACATAAATTCAATGAAAAGTAAATTTTCCAAGACATCTCTGAACACAACAGAGTAAAAGCTATGGCACTATTAATGTGAAAACAAACATATTAAATAAAGGGGTAAAGAGAAAACTATCTCTTCTGTGACTGAACAGAAAAAACTTTTAAGTTAAACTAAGAGAGAAATTGGCAAAGACAGCAGAAAACACAATACTAGAGAAAAAAATGCATTTATTCAGAAGAGCTGCCTTCCTTCCATGCCACATATGAATTTGATTCTCTTTCCAAGGAAGTGAAAGAAAGGAGGTGAAAAGGAGTAACCTAGAGGAGGATTTTGAGTGCCACATCAAATGGACAGTTGTACTTTGGCAGCTATTTTCTGGAGTAGAAATCATGTTGGGCCTTTAATTACAACTCATCTGTGCACTACAAAAAATGAGGAGGGGAAGAATTTAAGGAAGATGTCCCTGCTTCCAAGTAATTGTTCTATAAATTCCCATTGTCTGAATTTGTTGTACATTTACAAAGAAGATGATTTCCAAGGGATATGTTCTCTGTGCTATTTAAGGCTGATAGTGCTTTATAACTTCAAAATAACCAGCACATATCATGTATGGGAGCGATAAATAATTCATAGTAAGAGGCAGTTCACCTATGATCAAAATGTGAAACCAATCCAGGGACTCTGTCAACATCCTGAAGTAAAGAAAAAATTACCATGTTACATGAAGTTAAGCTTCTTGGATTCTACACCAAAAATTAGGAAGTTCTTTTTAGTGATGAACCCTACAGGCACACAGAGAAACATTTAAATAATCTGGTATTTTACATATATACTTATTGTTAATATCTGCTGTATTAAAGGCAGGCATCAGCAAAGCACCATTACGTTATTTTCATTTTCTCAGAATGCCTCATTTGTTGCTAATACCACTGATATTAAGGATGCATAAGAAGCTCTTACCCCAGGGATGATTATCTTTCTCTCAGGACAGTGTACGGCTCGTACCCATCTAGTGATATGTGATCCAATCTACCTTACGTTGCCAGGACAAGGGGAAGAGAAATTATTTGCATCTGCAGAAGAGATGGCCTGATTATATGTCTTTCTTCCAGGCGGGCTTGGCATTCCAGGTTAAAAATGCTCTTAGTTTGTTCTTTCAGAGGGTGAGATAGCTTCTGGCATTGGTCTGGCTGAAATAAAAACTCTATTCAGGAATATAAAGCATTTCACAGCTATAAGAAAGACTATCTTGTCTAATTCCAGGTAAGTTGTGGTTTGAGACTCTTGGATACCATAGGATAAGAACTGCATTTATTTCTCTAAATCTGTAGTCTCCTAGAACACCTATCTCAACCTCCCCCATCGGTGCCACCCATGATTCTAAGCATAGCTCACTAGGATGTGCTGTGTAGTGTCTAAGTTTCCACTAAAACTTAACAATGTGCGTTGATGAGTGAACCTTTAGTCTTCTTTTACACTGACACTTGTATGGCGCTGTCTCTGGCTTGGAATGGTTTGAGACACCCATCTTGGGCAAGATTTTCAAGGGTCACTCTAAAGCTGGTGTTCTGACTGGTGTGTTGACGGTACGTTCTCATCCAGTCAGGAAGCAGGTCCACGTGTAACAGTGAGCTAAGTAACACTGAGAAGTCCACTGGTTTGGTGGTCACGATGCCAATGGAATCTTGTGAGCAGTACTTATGTGTTACGCACTCCCAAAGATTGTTCCAATTCCTGTCGGCGCTGCTGGATCTGGAAGAGAAGGACACCCCGTACAGTTTAGCAGACTAAATTGCTCGGTGGCAGGAGATGCATTTATAAGTCAGCAGTGTGGATATTTCTTTCATACCTTGCAGTAAAAATATCTGCTCACAGCTTCTTGAGACCATGGCTCGTGATAGAATTCGGCTCTGCGTTCTTCCTCCGGATTTCCAACCACATCAGTCATCACCTGTGACAAAAATAAAACCATTTTTTCACCATAGCTCTTCTACCACATAGAGAAACTTTTAGATTTACCCAGAGTGAAAATTTATTTACATTACACATAAAAATGGTCAGAACTGTTCTCAAAGGCCAAAGCTAATGTGTGCTTACTGCCAAAACAGGATCATAGAAGGATCAAACAGTTTGTGTTGGAAGAGACCTTTAAGCTCATCTCATTCCACCCCCTGCCATGGGCAGGGACACCTTCCACTAGGTCAGGTGCTCCAAGCCTTGTCCGATCTGCCTCCAGGGATAGGGCAGAGCAGCAGGGGGTGGAACCGTCCTATAAAAAACAGAATTCTGGTGACTATGTCTCCAGTATCACAGAATCACAGGTAAATATAGCTATTGGTATATTTTGCAAATCAGTGTTGTGGAATCAACAATAGAAAAGGCTCTCATGGGACTAGGTGTCAGTCAGAGAAAACTCTGAACAACTCTGAACAACTATTCCATGTAAATAGCTAGAGAAGCTCCACAATACCTTTGTTTGTAAGTTCCTCAAGTCAAAGTCTGCTTTATTTAAGCATTCTTTCAAATGCCTGTCCCCTTCGAATACAATATAAATAATAATAACCATAATCTTAACAGTAGATTTTTGGAAGACTATTCACTTAATAATAGGCATTTATATAAGAAAGACACAATGATTTTATTAAAGTAATTTCGTGGATTCAGTAATACAACTGATTTTGAGGCATGTCAGTTAAAGACAGAAAATGTGAAACTTTATAAGGAACAAATTATTCATTTTTTCTGTCAAACAACTGAACTTCTTTACATTCCATTTCTTTCATATCTCAGAGCTAAACTCAAGAACAGCTGGTAAGATTAAATTATGAACCAACAAAACACCCAAATTGTGTTCTTGTACTATAGGATGCTCCTGCTGAGGAATTTACATTCACAGCTTTGAATTTACAGAATACATCAACAAAGTCCTGCATTTCAAACTTACTGGCCAGACACAAATGGACCTACCACTCCCATGAAGCACCACTGTTCCAGTGGAACTGGAATATGACCTAAACTATCTTTCCTGCATACTGTCTACTCTGGGATTGCAGTAGTCCACTCACTGTCTGTCTTCAATCAATTATCCATTCTAGATATTTGGCTATACATTCTATGTATATTTAGATAAAATTCTTCCATTCTGGTTCCACTATTCATTCTTTTTCAAACCTTAGCTCACCTTAAGATCCCTACTTTGAGACCGGAGAAGGTCTTGGATGTATCCTTTGGGATCCTTGGAGAAACTCAGCATAAAATCACGTTGTATTTTTAGCTGATTTATGGACTCAATTGTTTCATGAATCTGACAGAAAAAAACCAAAGCAGATATTCTTTAATTTCTCCCATGGTCCAGTGACCATCAGGTCAGCTCTGTTACTATCTTTGTACTCCTGGTAATGTACAAAAGTGACAATTCTACACCACAGACTTGTGCAGCCCTTCCTAGGGCCTTTTTAATTCAAAAAGCAGCAACTTAACTGCAGTCCTGCCACTACATTTTGGTTTCACTTGTACTTCTGCAATACAAGTATGGACAGGATTCTCCTTCAATTCCTGCACTGAACTCCTGCATGGCATGCAGAACTAAGCCATGTCACTGTACAATGTAATAATTTCCTCTGCCTGCCAGGACTGGGATCTTTGAGGAAAGGTGCTACATAAATATGCAGTTAAACAGTGCCCAGTGCAAGAAAGCAGTTATTCCCCTGGTTACCATCATCATCATCGTCACATCTTCAACATCCTGCTGTAATCCTTAAAAACTCTATCAGTTTCCTGATCAAGTCCATGTTAAATGAACAGCCATGACTTCTAGACTTTTTCTTAAGAGAAAGCCTGTAAAAGTCACAATGGCTGCAAAAAGAAGAGTGTGAACAATGAGAAATCATCACTATGGAAGGTTTATAGAAAATGAGTCATATCTGCAGAAATATTATGGCAGAAATGAACATTAACTAGCAGGGAAGAATGAAGACTGAAGAGAAGTCAAAGATCCTATAATGGATAATACTATCAAGTATGAACAGGAAGAGGACAGTTCATGAATCATTTGCATATAGACATACACAAAAGCAAACTTTTGCAACTCTGTTCCTCTAACATTCTAGTTTAAAATAGTAAACTTATCCGTTTAGTTTCATGTATTCATCTCTTTTGCCAAAACAGCTAAGGTGACCAAGCATGTGGGAGAAACTAATCATCCTCTGATCTAACTATGCCATCAAGGCCAATAGTGTAGGTACTACATAGTACATTAAGAGAACAGAGCTGCTGTCATTTAAAATCATTCCTTTTTTGGGAAAATGCTGTAGTTGTGCAGAGTGAACTCCACTGGCGTCTGCTGAATTCCCAGGAAGAGACTCCACAGCAGTACAGCAATGCAGCGCACAGGGGGTAACAGGAGCAGCCCAGGCCCATTCACCCCGCAGTGACTTCAGTAACTTCACTGGTCACAGCTTACCCTGATGTAGCAAATAATCAAAAGAGAGGTGACACAGACACAGGAAAAGGTGAGTGGGACTGGGAACAGAATAACCCTATGCATGCTGCTTGCCTGCATGCACATAGGCTGGGAACCACGTGATTGAGCAGCTGCCCTGCTGAAAAGGACCTTCCTCAAGAGCCATGACACACTGCAACGGTTATCAGAATCCATTGCATTGCCCATGCCCAGACCCCCTTTAGAATTTCATCTTCAACATCCTGCTGTAATCCTTAAAAACTCTATCAGTTTCCTGATCAAGTCCATGTTAAATGAACAGCCATGATTCTAGACTTTTTCGTAAGAGAAAGCCTGTAAAAGTCACGACGGCTGCAAAAAGAAGAGTATGAGATTCTCCTAGCTTTGGCTGAGTAATTTAGCAAGATATCGTGACCTCTCAATAAAAAGTTACAGCCATACAGTTCAGGTGGTTCCCAAGTGTCAGGGGACTCAGTACACTACCTGTGAAACTCTATCACCTCAACAACTGTGTCAGGCCTTGGACCAAATCCTAGGTGGGAACACCATTCACCCGGATGTATCCCCACTGCATTTGGCTGATTCATCCCTTGAAAGCACATGCCCTTAACAAGTCCCCATCTCACAACATTACTGTCTTTGACACATGGCACCAAACCCCATGAAGCTACACAATGAGTACACGTACCATGGGACACTTTACTCTTGGGCTAATACCTTGTTATCCAATGCTGTTATCTCCTGTTGGTTAGCTGTTGAGAGAAGAAAACTACTCATCTGGCCCTTTAATGGGTCTTCAACTTCTACATCTATGTCATAACAAGCCGTCTTCTTCTGATCGTTGGGGTCAACACTATGGAGAGCATAACATAAGATCATGAGAACTGCCATAATGAATAAGAATGAATTTCCATCCAGCCCAAGAGACACTCTTCAATAAGGCCTGTTGCAGCAGCTGTGAAAAAAGTTTAACAATAGGGTATCTTTATATAATTTCACATTCTAGTATATTCTCTCATCTTCTGTCAGTCAGATTTCACAGACTTTTGAGCTGGAGCTTTTGCCCAGACCATCAAATCTAACTTCTAACATTCTCCTGAGACCTGTTTTGCTAAATACCAGTATCATTCTTTGGCTTGTCATGTCCTAAATTTATATTTAATTTGCTAATGTTTAGACTTAACATTTACTTTATTGTTAGACTAATGTTTCTTAACAAGAAAAGAGTCTTCAGTGCAGTAGTTGGTAAATCAGTCACTGTCACTTGCAATATAAAAATGCTGGCTTCTCAATCCTACCTGTGAAATGTGTGGGTTGTGTGCATCTGCAGTAGGTAGTAAAAATTTTTGCTCAGGATCTAATTGAGCTTGACAGACTTGGGGTAACAGAAGAACTTCCAGGGATGGATTTGCATTAGCAGTGTTGTAAGCAGGTGGAGGAAGGTGATCCTTCTCTATTCTCAAGACCGGTGAGGACACACCTGGAGTACTGTGTTCAGTGCTGGGCTTCCCAGTGCAAGAGATATATGGAGCTACTGGAGAGAATTTTGCAAAGGTCCATGAGGATGATTAAGGCATTGGAGCACCTCACAGCTGAGGAAAAGCTGAGAGGTCTGGGACTATTTGGCCTAGAAAACAGAAGGCCGGTGGGAAGGGAACTTACCAAAACTTGAAGGGAGGGTTTAAAGAAGATAGAGCCAGGATCTTTTCAGTGGTACCCAGTGACAGGACAAGAGGCAGTTGGTGCAAACTGAAACACAGGAGGCTCCATCTGAATGCCAGGAAACATGTTTTTACTGTAAGCGTGACCAAGCAATGGCACAAGTTGCAGTAAGACCCTCAAAGCCCATCTACATTCCCCTAGCCCAGAGTCCCCCATGTTGGAGACACTCAAAAGCCATCTGGGCATGGCTGTGGCCAACCTGCTACAGGTGGCTCTGCTTGAGCAGGGGAGGGCATTTGACCAGATGATCTCCAGAGGTCCCTTCCAACCTCAAACATTCTGAGAATCTGTGATGCTGTGGCCACCTGCGAGATCAGCAGCAGAAGGAAAGCTAAAGAATAGCCCAGGTCTGGG
>VZRX01017353.1:0-20816 GCA_013398075.1 Notiomystis cincta
CCCCAGACAGGGAGTTGCCGCACCAACATGGCTGCAGGGCTGAGCCATTGTCTTCCTTAAGTACCGGGTCATTTGCATTTCTAAAGAGGAAAAAATTTCTCTAAAACCGTTGACAGGGAACAAGAGGGGAAGGAGAAGGGAGAAGGGGTGAGCAGAGCCCCCTGGGAGGAGCAGAGTCAGCACTGCTTGCCCAGCAAGGTGGGCAGCAGCCCTCTCTGTGTAGGGGCAAGGTGGCTGCCTGGAGAGCACAGTGTCCCAGTATTGTAGTCAACATGAGACTGCCTTGGAAGTGGCCTCCCACCTGAATTTGTCTAATTGTGAGAAAGAGTGAACAGGGTAGCTTGCCTCCTTATACACTTCAGGGTCTTTCTGAAGCCCACATGCACCTTTGGTCCTCACTGGAGGCTCAGCTTTGGGTGCAGTGTAGGCATGTGCCAGGCTGAGGGGGGCTGCAGGCTCTTTCCTACAGGAGCTCCCAACTTTCCTGCAAGAGCCAGGGACATGCTTCATGCTGCACACCACTAGCCCTTGCTTTGTTTAGGCTTGGACTTCTGCTTTTCAGTTGCTCCTGTGTGAGTCTGAATCTGATCAGGTGTTTCCTGATCATCTAGTACTTCATCAGGGAAAGTGTCTAGCTGGTGTTTCAGAAGGTAAATCTTGCTGTCCAGGTCATGGGGTTCACGAATTTTGTGTTGTTTCTCATGATCTGGAAAAGATAGAGGTCCTGTTTGAGTTTCAGAGGAGGAAGCTGTGAAAGAAGTGAGCAGACTGTGGAGTATCAGGTTGGGCAACAAGGAGGCTGACAATGTCTTGTGTTACCTCCCCACCAGAACGACTCTCATATTCTGTCCATTTTGTTGTCTCTGGCAAAGCGCAAGGGCAGGGAAAAATAACGGGAAAGGTAAACACTTGAACTGTATCATTGCAAGCTGCCAGAGATTATGTTTAGCATTTTAGGAAGAAGAGAGAGTGTGGATAGATCTGATCAAGCTTATTATGATATTTGGAGTCAGTGTACATAACCAGTTTCCAAGAGGCATGCCTGCCTTCTTCCTGTACAGTGTGATGGCCTTCAGCTTCATCCTGTAAAATACTGGGCTATATCTTTAAACATCTTAAACTTCTGCTGGCCTTTATTGGAGAAGAGTATTCACTACGTCTGAAGTCTCTATATACTTTAAATAACAGAGATGAGAGAGTTTGAAAGTCTATTTTTTTCCAACGCCACCAGAGTTTAGGAGGTACGCAGCAAGATTTCTGTGGTGATATTTCCCAACCCACCACTTTCTAAATGGCAATTAGAAATGTTGACATTCCCCTCTAACAATATATGAGTAAAGAGAATTACTTTTTCTAAAAGGTTGGAAGTGGTTTATACAGTCTTTGCAACTGGATCTTGGGCACACTGGATCTTATTGATGAAGACTTAAATGAGAGTCATGCATGAAATTTCTAAATTATTCAGTATTCAATCATCCTGGCAGAGTTATGATGCTAGTAATGATGTCCATTTGTTATATACCTGACATTTTTCAAAGGCAAATACAAATAACACACATTGTGTTCATAGGAAATTAGTCCTGGTTTTGAGGATATCTGAACCTGCTCTAGGGATTCTGAGAATAGTAACCTATTGGTCAGCTCAGGCAAGTAAACAGAAATGTTTGCAGAATCATAACACTTTTGTGAAATAAAAAGTATAAATTAAACAAATTGTTACATAAATTGACAAGAATTCAAATTTATTTTAATACTGAAATTCTGTGACATGTTTGATGGAATATCCTTGCCTTACAGCAGTTATGTACTCTTTATGTGTGTGCTTGCATGGAAAATATGGAGATATTTACATTTTGTTCCCTTAACTGTTAGTTAAATCCTGCCTGCCATAATACGGTTGGATAGGGTTAGTTTTTAAGGTGTGAAGAGCAACTATCAAATAAGAAATCACATTGATTTAAGTCAATCAAGTTAAATGTTATTGACCTCTCCAAAGAGTACTTTTCATTTTAGTGTTATGGGGAAAGTAACACAATAATGGTCTTTTTACTCTGGTAAATGCCACTTTGAAACAATTTAGTGAATTACTCTTTCCTAGATAAAGTCCATTATTCATTCAGCTTTTATTTAAGAGTCCTATAAAGGATTACGAAACAGAGTAACAACTTAGGCATTGATTTGTATTTCTCTAAAAGTACTAAATATTGTGTGCTGGTGGCAAAATGCCTTCTACTTCAGGATGACCACATAATGAATAAGTGTAGAGATGAGGGAGCTGTCATGGTTGTGATGGGCTTTGGTGCACACTGGCCTGCAAAAGGGTGTAAAATGCTGCTGGTCACTAAGCTGACTGGTCTTCTGAGGTTGCAGGCAGCTTCCAGATGGATCTGCCCCCACCCACCCCATTCCCTTCACTCCCTCCATCCTTCTCCCCCACCTTGAGGCAGGGATGTCTGCCAGGACACTGGAAAGACTCACTTTTGAATGGATAAGTAAAAGAGGTGAGATCCTGATTACCTACAGAGATAATCACCCACATAACCTAATGGAGAGGCTTTTCTCTACTGCTTTGTCACATTAAAATTGAGAAGAGCCTGGGCCTATCTTTTTGACCTTTGTCCTTGTTCATATGCATTAATAAGATTGCCTCTTCATTTTCTTGAGATTGGAGGTAGAAATGCTTGACTAATAACCAGCTTTCTTAGGCCAATCTTCTCTCCAAGGCTTTATCCCAAGGCATTTTACCACACAGATCCCAGAAGAGGCCAGGTCAACTCTCCGGAATTCCAGACTAGAGAGTTTTTGTGCACATCTCTCACTGTCGATTTTGGACTCCATTTCATGATCACTGCAGCCAAGGCTGCCCTTGAGCTTCATATCCCCCACCAGCCCCTCTTTGCTGGAGTGAACAAAATCCAGCATAACACCTGTCCTTTTTAACTCCTCTGTCACTTGGAGAAGGAAGTTATCAAGGTAAGAAACCTGCTGGTGGACTTGTGCTTATGGACTTGTACAGTGCCAAGGCCTTCTCAGTCTCTCACTCTGGTCAACAGGTGGTTGTGGCGGCCCCACTGTTGATTGGGAAGGAACACAGTGTGGACAACTGACCTCAACTGGCCAAAGGGATATTCCATACCATATTACATCATGAGCATAATTAAAGCCATAGGAGAGATGAGTTTTAGCTAGGCAGCTGTTCCTTGGGAATTGGTTGTCCATCAGTCTGTTTCCGGGAGGCGGTATGTTCTTTGAAGTTTGTGGTTTGGTTTTGGGTTTTTTCCTCCTTCTTTCCTTTGCTTTTAAATTGTCTTAACACATTTATGCTCCTCAAAGTCTCTTCCCAATCTTGCTCTAGGGGTAAGTGAGTGAACAATGAGGTGAGGACTTCCAGTAAGGGCCAACCCAGCACAGTTTTGTTGGTAAATTTGAATGCTGTTTTGAGAGTTGAAAAAAACCCAGAAAACTCCTATTCTTACTAATTGTGACATCGTTTACTGTAACATTCAGAACTGAAACAGATTTCACTTCACCAGATGCACATATCACTGATAATTTTTAATTTTGGGTGTTTGTCAGGGTCAGTTATTTGTCAAGGAAATACTGGAAATGCAAAACTTTATAACTTATCTAGCAAAGTATTTATACACATATTTCTCTCCAAACTTAGCTAACCCTGTCAAAAATAGGATGAGGTTTAATGTTTGATTCAATGAGAGTCAAATTACACATGAAGTTAAGAATGCATTTTAATATTTTTCTGGACTAGCACCATGCAGCCTATGTTCTATCCAATTTGTAGATCTACAAATAAGGAAGCCACTTTGAAGTCCACATACTTACAGGAGTGAAAGGAGGATTTTTAAGAAACTGGGCATATTTAACCTTAATTTGATAAAAAGCATAAAAAGAAGAAGAAAAAAATCTCTGTGCAGTAACATCCATTTGGCTGGATTGCAAATGGCTGTCTGGCTGAGCTCCAGATCTCTTCTCATTAGAATTTCGGCACTGTGGGATAGTTAAAGAGCAGAGGAGAAACAGCCCGTGTTTAAAGTAATGTTGCTTATATTGCTGCTTAGCCAAGGAATTAATAGCTGGCCTCTGGGGAATGTGGTTGGCATCTGGTTCATGGCATGATTGAGGGCGCTGCTACAGAAGCTAGAATACTAGTTATCTTATTAATAAGTTGCCCTCATGTACATATTTATTACATACTATATCTTCTGTCAGAACTCTTCTTTGTACACAGAGTCTTTATTTATGGTTCTAATTCCCTTTGCATTATTTATCTACAGTGACCAAAGATAAACACTGAAAGGTAGATGTACTATATAAAAAAATGTTTGGCTGATTGACTGAGTGAATCAATATTCATATTTATATTGTATATATCACCCAAGGCCCCCTCAGGGCTTTCCTGTAATTACAAGGAGTAATAAAATATTGCCTTAAAGAGCCAACATAAATGCTAAATCCTGAATTTATTAGCCTGAGAACTCTGCATCAGCACTCTCCAATTTTAAAAGTGCCGAAGCAAAACTGTTCATGTATCACATGGATAGAAATAGCCAACAGGGATTTTTAAAAGCCTGGTGGAAAGATAGTTTGGAAAAGATAGATTTAGAGAGAGAAAACAGTAATATGATTCTGCTTCAGATTTTATTTGCTGCAAAAGGAGTATTTTTATGGCTTCATCTTCATCACAATTCCCACTCCTGCGCATGCTGTCACAGAAAGTCACTGGATGTTGTTGCCATAGCGACAGCAAATAGGGGGGAAAATCTGCTTTTTGAAAAATTAAGCTTACATTGACAAGGATAATGTCAAAATCATTGGTTTAACTCTAATATAACTTCACCATTTGTAAATCAAGCTCAATTTGCCTGAAGCTAATGAAGTTGTGCTGCTCAAAAGTTAGTCAAAATAAGATCACGTTTAGAACCAGAAATGAGATTGTAAGGAGTACAAATAGACCCACAAAAACCATGTATAATGGTTGAATAAGTTTTAGCAATGAAAATGGATGTAAAACAGTATCTTGAATTAGAAATTCAGGTTCAGACTCACAATTTGTAGCTGATCACATTTTCTTCAGTGGATCTGCTGGATCTGGACGCTGTCAGTCCCTATGGCTGAGCAATACCTGATCTTGATTCTCTGCTTTGTCCTCTCAAGTACTGACTTTAGAAGAACAGTGTATAAACAATATAAAAGTGAGAAACTAAGATGTTTTTCTGGAGTAAGAGTTACAGATGAGGTTTTAAATAACATACTTCAGACACGTTAATATGTGCCCAACAAGTTATTTCATTTATCAACAAGTGAAGTATTTGCTGATCTGCTCTAACTGCAGATTTTTTTAATTTTTTTTTTCAGTACAGTTGCCATCTCTTTTCTTAGCTCAAAATCTTGGAATCTGCTTTATGGTAAACTTTACTGTCCTTACTCTCTGACATTTATCCTGCCCAATAGTGATTTCATGATGTTTTCATTCTAGCTTTTTGTGTCATTGAAAGTTGAGTACAGCTCTCAACACACTGCTTTGTGTTGCAGAAGCAGTGAGAGGAGTGTTTGACTAGAGTGACTAACCAGAAGTAGGAATGTACTATAGGCTGGCTCTCATAAACAATTTTTTTACATGTACTTACCATCCTTCGAAACAACCAAGCTGTGTCTAACGTGCCCGCTGGGGCTTATGCAGCCCACTGGCATGGCATTTCTACCCAACAAATCTCCAATCAACCTGTCAACTTGTATACAAACAGTTTCAGAGAAGCAGGAATCAATTAGGTCAAATATAATCTCAAACAGCTCTAGTGTTGGCAGCAAAGGTGATAGAATCAAGGACCAGTTTGCAAATTAATGAATCAATGAACATGAACACTCACTACCAAATATAAAAGCTATTTGTTGATCTGACTTTTGCTGTGGTATTGAACACCTTTCAAGAATTCTGAATTTTGACCACATCCTAGCAATGGGGAGTACATTTTATTGGGCATTCTGCCCCATACATAATTTCTCATTCTTAGGTAAGAAGATAGTAAATCCTTGTAATCTTTCCTGGTGGTGGTGAACTGTTAGCTATTCCCATACATCAAGTGACACCTAAAGCTGGATATTAAGCTCCTGTATGCCTGCTGTTAAAGGTGTGATTTGTGGCATGTGTTACACTAGCAGGTAATGGTAAATTCACAAGGCTGTGACCAGTAGATTGCCATACAAACTTATTTAGAGATTCTTGTAAATATAAAAACCTTGTGAAAATCAAGGTATTACAAATGATCTGGGACAAAGATAACAGTAGCATATTTCCAAACTATCTGCAGTATTGAAACCAGTGTGAGAAGACCTTGAAGGTATTGTTTTTTACTGTCAGAACTTCAAGAACAATGTTACAGAACATATGCACAGTGGCAGAGAAGAGTGGTGCAAATGAGGAATAGAATAACAGTGAAACTTCAATTATTTTCACGCATGTGGGAGAAAAAATGCATAATCATTTGCTGATGGTAAATATGTCACTGTTATAACAACTTCTTGGCCTGAAAATGGCTAATAGGGGCATTACTTTTCTGTAACATTTGTTCAGGTAACATATGTAATTTCTTCAAAAAACATTTATGCCTAAATGAATTGTCAGCAGTCTTTCATTAAGTATGAATAGTTTTAAAATAATTTCTATTATGTAACCTGAAAAACACTGTAAAGGTTTGATGCCACTTTATTCCAAGACCTGATCCCTCTGAAGTAGCTGTATTTTTTGCCATTAATTTCACTATAACCAGAATCCTGCCAAAATAAATCTTCCTGCTGTAGACAGAGAAATGTATATAATCTGGTCTAGGACAATTTTTTTCTTCTTTTTCTGTGATCAATAGCATCCTGCTTGTTATTATTCATGCCCAATGAATTTCTAAAATGCAAGAATGAAACTGAAGATCAAACTTTCAAGTAATGAATAACCAAGGAACAATAGCAGTGAAATATCTTACAGCAAAATAAAAGATGAGCCAATTAATGTCTAGAGAAAGGAGAAAATATAGTCACTATTTATCATTTTCTACCCTCTGCAGAAGGTAGTCTTTTAATAATCAAGATGCCTTTCTTACTACAATGCTTCAGCTTAATATAGTTTTCCCAGTTTTTGATTTAGGAGAAAAAAAATGTGAAGCAAAATGTTCATCTGAGTGTTATGTTAAACATTTTGTCCATGTAGTGTTTTGACAGGTATAAGAAAAGCTTAAAAGTTACAGAGAAAAATGCAGTTTTCAAAAATGTCAAAACCTTATTAACTTTCATTATGAGGAGATGTTTAATAAAGAGATTCCAGCATGGTTTATTAAAATGAATTTTAGTATAATTTGAAAGACATGCAAACTAATGTACTTCAGTGTACTTCACAAAAGCATAGATATTTCTGTATTGCTATTTGTAGGACTTGAGTGATTTTTAAAATTTGCCCATGAGATGTTCCAGAACTTCCCTGAGGTCAACTGGAGTTTTGCTTTTGACTTCAGTAAAAAAAAGGACAAGTAAAGCCTTGGGAATAGAAGTTTGTAAATGTTTGATCTGAAAACTGCAAATATATTTAGTTACACTCCTATCTCAATTTTGAAAAGAAAATGGGCTTGGTAATTTTTTGTAGATTTGCACTTAACAGCTCAAAAATTATATTTTTTTATCAAAATTAGACCATGAAGACAATCCATCAAGATAAATATCTTGATATTGTGAATTCCTAAAGCAAAGACATTAATTATTTAAAAAGAAGCAGAAGTGCTAATGGATTACATTTTTGTGACCTTATGCTTTAGGAGAATTGATCTTGTAAAATAGAAATGGATGATTTCTCTGCTTTAAAATGTGCTATACTAATACTCACTGATCTTTTTCAAAATTATGGCTTAATGATTATAAATATACTTTCCAGATTAACCAGCAAGCGTTTTTTCAAGAGAAATAGGTAATCCATATTGTGAAGTATCATAATCACTATAGCACAAACCTGGTAGTATAACATATAGATGCAACTAGTTTTTGTATAATTTCTGTAATTGCTGTTTTATTTTGAATTGAATATTGATTTATTTGAAATTAGACCAAAAATTCAAAGAAAAATGGACCCTCTGAAAATTAAAACCAATTAAGTGAGATGAAATTAAGTAAATTGAAATTCATGTTAAAATATAGAAATGTTTTAAAGAACTAAAGCCTCAGAAGATTCTTCAGCCAAATATTATTCATAAAACTTCAGTTTATAATTTTAGACAAGATAAATAGACAAGGTGTGGGCTCAAATGCAGAATACCATCATGATTCTCTTATGTTTATAATAGGCAAACTTGATCTTTTCTTCTTAGTACTGACAATATTCTAAGGAAGAATATGGATACCATCATTCATTAAAAATTTAAGCTCATACATACACGTTAAGTTTTTAAAAAATTACTTTAAAATTTAATTACTTTCATCACACCAGATAATTATTGTGTGGCAAGAAGTACTGCTAGTACAGTAATACTGATAGAAGGGATGAATGATCATGCTGTGTCTCATTGCTTTGTCATTATGATATTTGCAACATTTTGATGGATCTTGTCCTAATCATAACTCCACAAAGTATATTCAAAACAAAGGTTTGTCTCAAATCTGAGGTTCACTGCCCTATTCATCACCATGTATTTTTAGTTATCTCAAAGTAAATTTCAGAATTATGAAAAGTCTTGGCATGGGTAATGGAATATTTCAGAAGTCACAGTTAAATACTCAGTGCCCGTGTTCTGCTGGGGGTCATTGCATGGATGCATGTGGAATGTGTGAGGGAGGTATTGACAAATACTTCAATTCTTGTTAATAGGAACAGGCAGAACTTTCCACATTTAAACTTCAACAGTTCACTGCCTCGAGCATCAGCTAATTCATGTTTCTGAACCACAGAATTATACAGAATAATTTAGCATCTAGTGTTCCAGTTGTGCCTATTGAGCTAAATTTTTGTCTTCTTTAATCAAATGTAAAACTTTCGATAAATGTCACAGCTGTCTTTGAATAACCTTGATCTTTAGCAGGTTTGCTGTAGTTGCACAGAGTTGATCATGGAGTATTCTACTCACATTTGTAGGGACAACACCAAGGGGGGATCTGAACTGACAAGTTTACGCAGTAACAATTCCCTCTGACGCGTGCAGTGATAGAAGCTGGAAAGGGATTCGGTCATGCCCTCGGCTCTGAATTGGCTCAGTTCCATTCACATTAAATGACTGGGCTGCATCACTGTGTACAGAGAAGCTTTCTCAATAAAATAAACATGATGTTCCTGAAAACAGAAGGAAGGCCCTAATAAAGGCTCTTGTTATGTGTGTGCTCTTTTCCCACCTGCATGCCTGGTCTGCCTCTATGGCCCAGCATCCACAGAGTTGGTAGGTATGATTCATCCTCCTCCAGCTTAGGTGCTAGATCAGTCAAGGACAACTTTGTGTGCTCCTCTGATGTGGTGCATTGGTACACCTAAGAACCATGCATCAGATTACCTTAAATGTGCTGAACTCTTCTCCTGTGCCACTTCTATGAGTATAATTCCCCTGATTTTGCCCTTGTTCTTCATAGATGTATAAATGAGAATAAAATGAGTCCCAGTGCCTCTGCAGCATACCTTTCTTTTTCATCTGTCATACTTTCTGCTCTTAATTTTAAACATTTCAAGTGCTGATAAAAGATTAATATGAGACATATAAACTGGTAGCACAGTATTCTTTTATTCTTTTTTTTAAGGAGCACTGTACCAATGCCAACTCATATTGGTTTATAACAGGGATGTATTAATCCTTTTATTTTGTGTGGATGAGAAACAGTGAATAATGTGGTTTTGTACATTTCTAAAATCTAGAAGAGCGACAGAGAGAGTAAAAAATCTTTCATTAACATTACCGAATCCATGCCTATCCCAGAGTAAGACTTTCCAGTATCTTAGTTGTTTGTAAGAGGAACCACAAAAAAAATATTGTTTATGGTAAATTAGGGGTGTTTTGTTTCAGGAATGTACCCATTATAAGCTGATGGAATTTTAAGTCATGTCTGTAGAAGCAGTCATCTGATTGGTGGGGGAACTCTGGAGTGTGAAAAACCTTTGATGCTTGTTCTTATTTGAGGCTGAAGATTTTTAATGTATTAATATGATGTACATTAGAAAGTCATACCACAAATGAGCATTTATTAGTATTTAAATACTTCTAGTCTGGTGTGGGAGAATAAGGTTATGTTTCTATTTTTTTCAAGTGGACTCTGATAAGAGGATTTCCTTAAGTTTTCCAGAACATGTTACTATTTATCTTATTAATTGTAATGAAAAAGCTCTTAAGTAATATTCATTTGAACATGAAATCAGCTTCAGACTAATGACCACTGAGAAGGTCCAAACTTTCTGCCTTTTCAGTGTATAGAAAATAGCATCTGGCTTCCCTTCTGCATAGTTAAAAGGCTTCTGTTTGAGTTCTGTATAAACAGCCTCTTAGGGGGTTCTGAAAAATGACAGACAAAAATGAAAGATTAAATTTTAATTTATTCCCATCACTCCATATATTCTCTGGTGTATGGCATGAGGAATTGCATGTGGTACAGTGCTAATCCAGTGTTGGCAGCACTTCCAGTTACTTAAACATATTTAGAAATGTTTCCTGGTGACTAAGTTTGAACTTTTCAGACTCTTTTCCATTAATGGAAAATTATAGCTTGCAGCCTCATTTCACTTTATCTAGCATTGTTTCTCCACAGATATTTTAAACATGGTGGGAAGAGACTTTTCTACTTCTTATTAAAAAGTGACCGTGGTGGGAAGTCACTGTCTTTTAGGATTCAGCATAGTGAAAAAATGTGCATGTGAGCCCCAGTGCTTTGTCTTTTGTGTATGCCTACAGGTTAGGTTTGACATTTCTGTCTGGCACAGCCATTTGCAATCTGAAATTCCATATTGCTGATGTTGAGTGTTCTATCTATTACTTATAGTAATATGACCTTAAAACTGATTTCAATCTCTTTAAGGTAGTAAATTAGGTTGGACTTTTATTTAGGTCAAGTTTGCTTCTACAAATGCAAAGAATTTCTTTTTCTTTTTGAGGTAATTTCATTTAGGTATAATACAGAATTATTTTATTTTAAACCTTCTGATTATATGGAAGACATTTGGATACAAAAAATCTTAAACACAAATCACTTGTTGAAATGTTAATCACTGTGGTAAACCAGAACCAGACGGAACAATAAAATACTGCAGAAATGTTTTCAGGATATAGTATTTAAGACCCTGAAAAATTACTGGTTTGGGTTTTTTGTGCTGTTGTTTTGAAGAGCTCTAACTTGAGAAATTTTGCATAGTATTTATACTACATATATCTGTAAATGGAATCCATTAGGATATGATTAATCAATTTGTAGTGTATCATTTAGGATAATATGTGTTGGCAGATGACTAAGAAAATATAAAAGGTCCATATTGTATTTTCTCTATTCACACATACTTTTCCATGTCTACATGCAAGAGACTTCACTAACTTTTCTCCCACGACACTGATCTCTTCTCCAAGTTCAAGGGAGCTTCTTTGTACTAGAACCTTTTATATTTCTCAATTGCTTTCTGCTTTTATCTTTTGAAGTGCTCACCTTAGTGAGGTGTTCAGCCCCTTAGTTTTGATCTGTTAATCCATTTAAGGTGCAAGTTCCTAGTGATGAACACACTTATGAGTATTTAAGAAATCCTAGTGACAATGTTTTAGTGCTTATACTTAGTTGCACAAGGTAAAATGGAATAATGCCAGTGATGATGAGAAACCCTGTGGTAACAAAGAAAAAATAAGGAGCAAGAACTAGAATACTAAGAAACAGGAGAAGTAATAATTTATTTTTTCCATAACAAATGAATTGAATGTGTGGCACAGCATATTCAACAGTTCTGTCCACTCTCCAGCTAGTAAACATGGTTTCTTGACCATAGCAGATTTTTATCTGGGTAAAAATGGTCAACACTGACAAGATTTGAACAGTTTTGGTCAACGTACTTCTGGTTTTTAAGCTTTAGCAAACAAGTGATCATCTAAGTGATAAATAATGGTTTTGGTGTACAGGATACTGTTAGGTTAAATCTTTTGATACCATGTCCCAATCCTTCATTCTAAGGGCTTTTGCTCAATGTTTTCCAGGTGGGAAGATTATGCATTTTCCAATACTATGCTTTACTGTAGATGTGCATAAAAGAAAAAGAATTAAATACTTGCGAACAAGCTGTACCATGCCCCTGTAAAGGCAATTTAACTAAAGCCTTTTTGAACTCTCTTTGGACTTTAACTTCCCTCCTGCATTGATATTCTTTCTCTTAAATGACAAAAAGCTGTCCTGCCCGTGTGTCAAAGCTGTGCTGGGTGCTGCAGGGCTTCCCTCACCATCAGCTTCTTGTCAGAGGTTGAGCACAGTGACTATTGTCATGTTATTGACGTGTGTAAGAAGCTGATTCCCAGAACATTATTCCTATTCCCAAGGAAATTAAAAAATACTTCTACCATTTCAGTGATACTCCACAAACATTGAGTCTTCCCTATTGATTAATCTGGTTGGAAAGACATTCATGTCTCTCCCAGTGATATGGATTTAAAAGAGGCTTAAGAGGAGGCACTAGAAAAGCAGACTACAATATTGTGGCGCATAAAATAAAGTGAGGATTCTATTCTTCACTATGTTCCCCTTTTCTTCAGACAATGAATAAGATACAAGGAGGTAGAGAGGCACAGTTTTAAGGTAAGTGGATGAAGTGGCAGTGCCAGGTTCACTTCTGTGTGTGCAGTAGGACGAGGGCTGGGGCTCTGAGGCTGTTGTTGAAGACAATTGGAGGCTGGCAGAGCCCTTGCTGAAGTAGACTGTTGAGAGCCTACTCTTCCATTTTGCAAGAAAATTTCCAGTAAAGAGAAGTATGTAATAAATTCTGACCTCTCATGCCTTGCTCATGGAAACCAAAGCTGTAGCTGTTGAGTACTGTGGATAGAGAGAGGCCAGAAGGAAATATCTAAGACTCGATCTGCTATATTACTTGAAACAGGGGGTAAAAATAAATTTTTGGGGCTACATTGTTCTGAAACAGCTTTTAAAAACGGGATTATAATTAGATCTTCTGTAAAAAGTTTGGAACTACTTAGCTATTCTGTAAAGGCACAGAAATTCTCACCTTTAAAAAGGTATTATTGTTTTCTTGAACCAGAAATTATTTATTAGTAGCTATTAACTGTGTAGTTTTAAAAGCATTCTGGGAGCAGATATTGCAATCAGTAAGTTGATGGGATCTATTCAGTGGGTATTTAAAAGGATTTCCTACTGCATTTTCTAGACTGCAATTAGTCTGCAAAAATTCATGTAAGGAAGAAACTTCTCTCTGTTGCTGGCTATATTAATATGTATACTAACTTTTTATTGTAAGATTTTTTTTCAGCAGAGGCAAGTATCCATGCTGTCTTGCTGTGTCGAGGATATGGACCCACTACTAAATGCACAGCTCTCCAGCCTGTTGAGATCCTTCTGAATGGCTTCACAGCATTCTGGGGGATCAGCCATTCCTCCTTGGTCTTCTGGGAAATTCCTGAGGACTGTCTTTGTCAGTGACAACCTTTGTGAAGAAGCCATTCACTACCTCTGCCTTCTCTGCATCCTCCAAGGTTGCTGCTCCATTTAGTAATGGGGTATTTTCCTTAGTTTTCCTTTTCTTATTGATTTATTTGGAAAAGCCCTTCTTGCTGTCCTTGACATCCTTGGCCAAATTTAATCCCAGATGGACCTTGGCTTTCCTCATCTCATTTCTTCATAATCTGATGGCATCTCAATATTCATTCCAAGTGGCTTGCCTGTAATTCCACCTTCTGTGTGTCTTCTGCTTGTGCTTGGGTTTTCACAGAAGTTCATTGTTCACTTACACAGGTGGACTCTCACCCCCTTTGCCCGATTTCTTTCTCACTCTTGAGATTTCACTGCATTGTCTTATAGCTACTTTGTCATATAGCTGCTTTGTCTAATAACTTTTTCATTTCCTCAGCACACTAAAACGTTCAGTTTGCAGTCACAATGTCAGAAGCTGGAAAATGACAAAGTTAAAGCACAGCAGAAACCCTCTCCTACTGTTCAGCAGAAACCCTCTCCTACTGTTCATTTGCCTTGAGAGAGACTTGATTCTATCGTTACCATACTATTCACTCTCACAATTTCTGGTTCACTCGAAACACAGGTTCTCACATAAAAAGCAGATGTTTAATATTGCATTTTATCTTTGCTGTTCAGCAGGTATCAGAAAGAAGAATAATTAATTTCCTGAGGCTTTTCTGTATTGATTATGACTATAATATCTGGTTCACAAGCATTAATTACATGATCCAAAACCTCAGGAATCTGAGTATATATTCCCATTTCAGAAGCACATGATTTACTGTTCTCTCATCATTGCAGATGAAGGTCAGAAATTGCATAGTCCTTCCCAATGACCCATTTTAAATGACTAGACATGATTTAGATTTTTTTAAAAGAAGATCCTACAATTTTCAGTTGCAGCTGTGACCTGTTCATCCACTCTTAAAATCAGACCAAGTAATTCTCACACCAAAAGAAAGATCATATCAGATAACTTTTTTTTGAGGTGATTTGTACAACAATACATAGGAAATTGAAAGAGACATCTTCAATCCTCCAGGACAGTACTGACAGTCTTAATAATTTCCTGCTTAGCCAGTTCATGAAAAGTCTTTTAAGTTTATGTAAAAATGAAATCAATAAGACCTAGTTTTTATATCATCTTCACTCCATAGCATGATTAATTCTAAAAGCACTACGAATGCAATCATTAATTATCAGTGTGAAGTCATAATAAGGTCAAGCAACTTTTGCAGATAAATACTTTGTTCTTGAACTCTTGATTTGTGACTGGTAATTTATTACTAAAGAAGGAGAAAGGAATTCCATGGCACACTGTCACATTGACATCAGTGTTGTTTGGTAGAAGAATGAGAATGGACTCCACCTCTTGAGTTAAAAATGTTGTCTGATCTCCACTGTACTTCGCCCTTTAAATGTGGAGCAGCTGTAAAGACACCTTCAGTGTATTTTGCCAGTGTTTCCACAGAACTGTATCCAGATATCAGAGGAAGTGAGGAGCAAGAGTCCTGCTTTCCCTTCAGACTCTGGACAATGGTGTGGGTCAGAGCAGTTTCTATTGTCAGCTGCCACCCAGCTTGTGAACTCCTCCCTCTGACCCTGTGTCCTTTCCCTGTTGCAGAGGCACTGGTGGAAAGGGCTGGTCCCGGCCAGCTGCGCGACACGAGAGGTCATGCACAGTGCGTTCCTCATCTGGAGGCAGGATCAGGAAAGGGATGAGCACTTCAACTCTGCCACGTCTTCACTCAGAGCTTGCAAAGTGATCCCTTTGCCTCCAGAGAGGACTGTTTGGGACAGTTTTTGACAGCCCCAGAAAGAGCCAACACAAACAAACAACGTCCGCAAACTGCAAAGCTGTCAACAATGGGATTATGATGATTTTGCAATGGAACACTTGGGAAAATCAAACCCAGAGATTGCTACAAGCCCACCTACGAGTGTGCACAGAATTAGAGGATTAAACTGTTTACAGAAAAGTCAAAAGAGAAGCATGATTTTAAGTTTTGGAATGCCCTTTGGAAATTTTTTAAGTGAATCATTTTAACTCTTATTTTGAGGTCTAGTTTTAGAAACTGAAAACAGCGATACAATAACAAGCTATTCAGAGGTTACACTTCTTTCTTTCATTACAGAGGAAAAGTCAAACACACAGTATTTTATTCTGGAATGTAAATAGAAATAGCTTTATCAAATAAAATTTTGCCTGTTTTCTGGAAAAAATTATCATTATGTGTTGATATGAATGTTTTGTCTGTATTTCTGTTTGGCCAACCAACTGAAGCAGCTATAAGTGTTTTGCTGTCTTTCCAAAAACATGATTTTTTTATACTTCATCCTAGGCTTCATTTCTTCTAACTGTGAAATGAGGTAAATTAAAATGCTAGCAAGTTATGAGGTAACTTTATGAAGCAACCCTTTTTTTACTTTAAGGCCTGTTGATTAAGTGTGCAACAGAGCACAGAATGAAAAATTGTCATAAAGGAAATATATTCAATTTAACTGTCTCTAGTTGCTTTTCTGTGTTTTCTGCCTTTTCTCTCTAATTCTGGCAATTTAAACTGCACTAAATAGCGTTCACTATTTAGTTCAGAATAGTTTTTATTTCAGTGCACTCAGGTTCTAACCTCTGTTAGAAAGACCTGTAATTATTATGCATTCAGCCATATAATAGTATATCTATTTACTTGTTTGTGCTGGTTTCCAAAACAATCCAAGTGATTGCACTGATTGATTCCTTGCCCAGTTTGACATCATCAACAGATAAAATATCCCATTATCGTATCTCTGTTGGTGTTTTAAGCATATTAATTAAAGATCTGATTGAGCCTTGTAAAAACAGAATATCAAACAATATGGCTTCTAAAAAATAATCCAGGCCTAAATAATAAATCTGTAAGGGAAAGAAAGAAAGAAAAGAAAGAAAAGAAAGAAAGAAAGAAAGAGAGAAAGAGAGAAAGAAGGAAAGAATTCTACTAAGCCTTTTTTGTACATTACAGAATGCAGCAAAGCACACTGGACTCCATTCTCTTGTATCACCAAATATCTAGTTATTTTATTGCATAATATGTATCAGTTGATTTGTTGGTATTTGTAGAAGATGAAATGCAGCAAGCAACACGCAGCTATGGACATGCAAGTTGTAAGTATTGATTCTTCTTTGTTTAAGATTTTTTTTATCCCTTCTGGTTTACAGTTTAGATCGATCTTCATTTTAGCAAGAAGCAACAGTAGAGAATGCAAGGGAAGGGTTCCAAGAGAACTACACTCTAAAATATATAAACTGTAGGGCTGTTGGAAGAGCATTTTGGAAGAATATTTGTTTAGAAGGTTTTTTCTCTACACAGATTTTAATGGGTGGTAAATGGAAGAGCTCAACTTATTTCCCTTGTCATTTCTAATATTTCATGTGAATTGCTTTCAGAATGATAACAGAGAGGCTACATGGGTCCCTGAGAGCAGCGTGTGTATATTGCTCATGGCAGGTAATTACAGCACTGGGACCTTGAAATACTTTTTCAAGTTCTTTGTGTTTCCCTGCAGAGTGAAGAGAGAGCAAAAAAGGCAGCTTACACAGAAATTAAGTTCAATAAGCTATATTCTGCACTGTTCTGGACCTTGTAGTTGTTCCATACAGATCAATGTCTGACAGTAACCTTTTCATAATTTTAAATTGATTTTGCACTATTCTAGCTTTATGTTGACAGTCTTTCAAGGCAGTCTGTTCCACTGCTTCACTGTCTTTATTGTGAAGATTTGTCTTGTAGAATGGAAACTCATGCATCTTGATGCACCAATCTAATAAAGGATTGAAATAGCTAGACATCTCCATTTTGGCACATGTGAGTTAGGATATCTCATATTCTTTGCAATATTTTTAGACAGTCCCTGCCAGGGAAACCAACCTGGAGGAATTAAAATCAAATAAAATCAAGTTAAATCACTTTCAAATGTTGGTAACTTACAATGGTAAAGATAGGGATCATTGATCATAGATATATAAAAATGAAGAATATGAAAATCCTGAAACCTTCCCACACCTTCTGATTAAACTTTACTCTTTTATTTCCCTGTGGTCTGAAATAAGGTCGAGGGAAGCACCATAGATCATGGAAGATATTTGGATTTAATGTCTGAGTTATGAAGAATGACAAGAGCATCTTTGGTACTGAAGTACAACAGGTGCTTTCAAACCTAGCATTTACTTTCCAATGAACACAAGTTCAAGGGGTCAATGGTGTCTGTACATGACCATGAGACCATATTTATAGGGATTAGATAATTAGTTTGCTATTTCTGGGGTTATTGTGTATGTTGTATAGCACACTAAAGAGCTTAATACCTGTGATTTCTTCCAAACACAGTTTTAAGCGTGTCTAAAGAAAAATATTTAACAATAACTAATCTTTCTTCATATAGGTACATCTTCTCTCACATGCCATGATTTAGCTCTTCACAAGCAGATTTGGAAAGGAGCCATGATACACATAAAGCAGAGATCTGCTGTGACTTGTAAGCACGGGATGAATAAGAAGCCATCCTGTTGCTCCCAGCACTCGGACTCTCTGCTGGCTGCTGCAGCGACGCTCCCAATTAGACGAGTTATCCACAAGATGGTGTACTAACACAAACTACTGGCATTCATTTTCCAAGGAAAATCGTTCCAAACTGCAGGAACAAGAAAGAAACCTTTCTACTGACTGAAAAAAATAATTCCTTTGCACAAAGTTTTATCAGTGTCTATTGCTGATGTCTCTCATGAGATGTTCATTCCCATTCATTTCCATTCATTTATGTAGTGTTTGGTGACTTCCAACAACTACAGTAAATATTAAAAATGTTTCTTTTAAATCCTGGAACACTTTCTTATCTTCTTAAAGATGATTAATGGCCCAGGGTGCCACGGAGAAACACCATTTTGTAGCTGGTGAAAAGATACCTCAGTGATGAAAACATGATATCCAGTTTTTCTGAAGTTCTTTTCCTGGTGTACCATTTATGACATAACAGTACATGATAGTGACAAAGCTGGTCATATCCCAGGTCTTGTAACAATCCACAGGTGGATTGTAATAATCCTACAGCAGTGTATGATAGTCCCAGGCACTCACTTTTCTGTTCTTGTCTTCTATCAGAGTTTGTTCTGATAATAGACCGTCTCCGAGATTTCTTAATTCCTGCAGATAAAGGCACCACATTAGATACTGGATGTCTTCAGAATACTGAAGTTTAAAATCAATGGAAGCATCAGTCTTTCAAGGAATTCTAAATATATGGACCTGCATTTTTTTGTAAGTGCTTTTTGTTTAGAATCTCTAGGGAGGCTAAATATGAAAATTTTTTAAACATGAAAAAGATCCATGCATTCAAACCTGAAATTTCAAAATAAATATAAATAAGTGTAAGTAATTATTTTTCCTTATTTATGCTGTAGGCAATATCGGTGTTCATATGACTATGTGTATAGTCTAACATAAAAATAAATGTATCCAAAATACCAGAGTCTGATCTAGTAAAAGTTTTATTACTACATGTAGTTTTTCAGCCTGAATCTGATGCATAGGATTGGACTAAGTTGGGAATGTTTTTTGGTTTAAGACTTTGAAGCTTTTTTTAACAGTTTCCACTTTCACCTGTTCACTAGTTTTGCCTTAGAGTGTGATACAAAGTGAAATTGAAGACAAGCAGATCNCCACATTGAACTTCATAATTGTTCTGTATCCTGTACTTAAGCCCATGGAAGGCTTAAAAACAGAAGGCAGAATGCAATTCTGAATACACTCATTTTAATTGAATATAGTGAAGGATAGGAGAAGTAAAAGTGTAAAATTTTTATAGTGGATGTAGTGAAATATGGGAGGAGTTTCTGTAAAACTGCTAGGTATGACAAACTTAGAAATGAGAGAACTTTTTTGGTGCCTAAGGAAGTATATCTCCTTCTGGTGATGTACCAGAGCATCTGTGACCTGAGTCACAGAGTGAACTGTACAGTTATCTTTTTTTAATTCTATCTTTTCCTGAAACACATTAATCTTTTTAAGCTCAGACTTCAAAATTCTATGATAACTTCAGATTTCAATGTTCTTCTGGGGCAAAGATGTGAGATTTTTTTATGTCTTTTCAGTCTTTTAGACATGGAAGGATCTAAAGTCACAGAAATGAAGATATACATTAGAAATCAAGCTCCTTACTAACGTGGTGGACAAGTCAACTTAGATTAATTGCACAATAAAGAATTGGTATTGACCTGGCACAAGTCAGCAGATACAGCTGTCCAATTTAAAAAATGGTACTGGTTGCATAGCTCATTTAATCAAGCAAGTAAATTTTTTTTTTTGAGTGAGGAGAATATATTTAAAATTGTAATAAATACATTGTTTAATATTTTTATTTCTTTCCTTGCATAATAAAGCAGGACTGCTAGTTCAATTTTAATTATTATTAAAATAATAATTTTATTGTTAATAAAAATTGGGGGCCATTTTTCACCTTAGTGAGGTTANAGCAGCAGATGTAATTAATTTCATTTATTTCAGCAGTACAGTTCTTCATGCTCACAGAAACTGAATAAATACTTTTGAGAGTAAAAATTGTCAGAATTTCAAAATGTAGCTGCATAGATTATATGAATTCTTCAATCCACATGCTGTGTCAATTTTTTGTCCTTCAATGAAATGTCTTGAAAATGGATCCTTGACATTTAAGCATTTTCCATTGACCTTAAAAGGAATAAGCCAAATCCTTTTGCTTCAATAGGTCAGCTGCAGGTCCTAGTCTATAAGAAAACCAGCTAGAAAACTAAGCTCCATATTTCTTTACACAAATGCTGAAAATTCCAACAAACCCCCAAACCAAACCAAGAAANAATGCTGTTTCTCATTAATAGAGTTCAGTGATTCGACTATTCCTGGCAATTTCTGTTTGATGCTATTTTTTTGTGATTCTGGAAATGAACATAAAACCTTAGTGTTGAAAAACTTTTGTTCATTTTCAAATAATTTAGAGAATTAAGAATACCATTTCCTTTCAGATTCAAGCATCAACCATATATCCAGTTTCCTGTTTCTAAAAGCATATTGATGGATTGCCATTTTATTTAATCCAATAGCAGTAGCAGTCAAATCCTGCCCCCCCGCCCCCCCAAA
>VZRX01017354.1:0-10963 GCA_013398075.1 Notiomystis cincta
GGGGCCCGGTGGAGCCCGTCCTGCCCGCGCCCCGGTGCCCGGACAGAGCCCGCGGTCCGCCCGCCGCTGTCCCCGCGCTCGGCTCCGGCTCCGCCCTGGCGGGTCCCGGTGCGGAGGGTGAGTCCGGCCGGTGCCACAGGCTCAGGGAGCGCGCTGGGACCTGGCAGGGCTCCGTGCTCCCGGCTCGCCTCCCGCCGGAGGGGCTGGCCCGGGCCAAGGTCCACGCGTGGCTCTGGGTGCAGGTGCTCCGAGCGGGGCCCTTTCCCTGCCCTGGCTGGCCCCGGTCCCGGGCGCGGGCGGGGGAGCTGTGAGACAAAATCCGGAGGGGTGGGACGGCGGGACGCTGCAGCCAGCAGTGGGATAACGGCCCCGTGTTTTTGTGGGTTGGACACCCTTTGATTCATTGCGGGCAGTGAAAATTCTCGGAGGCTTCAGGTGTGCGTCAGCTGCCCCGTCCCACGCTGGAAACTGTGGAGCTGGCTCCTGAATCTGGGAGCTGGAGCAGGCTGGGAGCAGAGCTGCTCCTCCCTGCCGGGTGGTTGTTTCTGGGTGTGGAAATAACCAGGTCATCCTCTATCTCTCTTGGAGAGGACTCCAGGGTGAGCAGGGCGAGCTCGGCTCCTGAAGCTGGGGCATCTCCCAGTGTGGGATGGGATGAGGGATGGGCAGGGAACAAACTGGTCCTGTCCCAGTGTGGCAGCAGTGGAGCCAAGGTCACCACTGCCTTTATCCTCTTGTGCCGTGGGCAGGAGTGGGGCAGAGAAGGAGGGAAGGATCCTGCAGGGGTGGACCCGCCGTGCTGTGCCCCAGGGGGACCCCACGAGGTCTGTGCAGAGCAAAAGATTTCCCAGGTCCTGGTACTGGTGGTGCTGGTGCCAGCAGAGGAGCAGGGACACATGGGAGGTGGTCAACAGGGTGGGATCAGGGACTCAAGCTTGGAAAAGCTCTCTGAGATCATCCAGTCCAACATTACATGGCACCCTGTCACTACCCAGTTGCCTGTTTTGGGATGGCAGGTGGCCACCTAGGCTGTGTGCACTGGTTTGGGGCTCCCAAAGGTGTGGCACCACCTGGAAGGGCTGCACAGAGGGTCAGTGACCAGGTGAGGAGCTCCCAGTGTCACCAGCCTGCAGGGTGTCTGGGCATGGAGCAAAACTGGATTCCAGCCCCAAAACCACCCCAAAGGAGTGGATCCAGAAGAATCCACAAGGAATCCTGTCTGCCCTGCAGAAACCAGCCCAGCTCAAAGCCCCACATCAAAGGCACGACCTCAATGGCAGGAACTGCTCCCAGCATGGGGCCAGGCTGCTCCCTGTGCTTCGGGAGGAGCGGGAGGAGGATGAGCCCGTGGCTGTTGGAAGGACCTGTCAGACAGTGGGTTTGGTGGGGGTAGAACAAGAACCCCGTTGTTCATTGTTCATTGTTTGCTGCCCGAGGGAGGAAGGCCCAGACCCGTGGGGGGGTTTGTGTAGTGACCTCGTGATGCTCTGCTCAGGGCTTGTTGTATTCCAGGGAATATTCCCTGGGAAGGGCCTGCCTTGCCTGGTGTGATGCCAGACTCAGCAGAGGGGGCACAGTGGGGGAGGCAGAGCCTGCTGAGCCCACCCCTGGTGTCAGGGAAGCTGCTGGGTGGGAAAGAACCTGGAGCTCAGCGTGAGCCCAGGTGTGCCCAGGTGGGCAAGAGGCCACAGGCAGCTGGCTTGTGCCAGGGCAGTGCCCACCCCACTGTGCTGGGCTCTGCTGAGGGCCCACCCTGAATCCTGGGGTCAGGTTTGGGTCCCCATTGCAGGCCATGGAGGGACTGGAGCGTGTCTGGAGCTGGGAATGGAGCTGGGGAAGGGGCTGGAGCACCAGGAGAGGCTCTGAGGGAGCTCAGTCTGGAGAAAAGGAGGCTCAGGGGGCACCTTCTTGCTCCCCACACCTGCCCAACAGGAGGGGGCAGCCAGGTGGGGGTCAGGCTCTGCTCTCAGGTGACAGGATGAAACAAAAAGGCTTCCAGGGGAGGTTTAGGGTGGGTTTTAGGGAAGATTCCTTCCTGGAAGAGGCTGCCCACGTGCCCCATGTGTGCTCCCAGAGTCTCCTCTGGGTGAGCAGAACTACAGACACGTTCCCTGTGCTGGGGGTGGATCCAGCCCCCAGCCCAGCAGCTGCTGGGGCAGATAAGGGGCCCTGTCCTGCCCCCACCCAGGCTGGGCTGGGGCTGGGGTCAGATACTGAGCTGGGTCCATAACGAACATTACCCCCAAGATCGTCCTCCTGGCTTCCTCATGGAGTGAGGCTCTGGTGGGACTCCCTGCTGGGGTAAGGTCCTTCCTCCTGGATCACTTTTTGGAGAAAAATTGGCTTATTGCTAAACTTGAGTGTTTTGTTTGGGTTTGTTTTTTAATGGAAGCTGTGAGGTTTGGTGCTTAGAAAAGAAGGAAAATAACGTGTGAGGGATCAGAGCTGGAGTTCACTTAAACTGAGTCCCTGGCTGATGGTTTCCTTCTCCATCCTCACTGAAACAATATTGCCTTGTTTTATGGAAATCTCCCATTGAAATCTGATGGAATTTGACAGAGGATTAAGGTCTTTACAGGCCAAAAGTCATCACTGTGATGTGCTTGTCCTTGGGGGTTGAGCTTCTGGAGGCCAGAGGATGCCAGCTTATCCCCAGTTCCCTCCCCAGCCCCATTCCCAATCCTGGCTCATTCCTGCACAGGTTGAATTTAAACCCAGGCCATGATGAAGGAGTGAAACCTGCCCTTAACTCACCTCCCACTGCCTGGGGGGCTGGGAGGGGTTTGGAGAGTGCTGAAGGGGGTTTGAGGGGGGGGCTATGAGGATTTGAGGGTGCTGAAGGTGCCCTAACTGCTGGGAATGAGATGTGGTTTCCACATCAGGGAAATTCCCTGTTTGTTTCCTTGGCCGGAATTTCATCATCAGCTCCAGCTGCCCACGGACAGTTCTGCCACGTTGGTGCCCATTAGGCCTTCCATGGGCAGAGCAGGGGGACTTCCTTAGCAGGTCTCAGCCTAAATTCCCTCTCCCATCCCTGCTGAGGCCCTCAGAGCTGGAAAAGAGCTCAGGAAGTGAGTCCATCCCTGTCAGGTTTCTCAGAGCTGAAAAAGAGCCTGGGAAGTGAATGTGTCTGTACCAGCACTGTTGGCTCTCCCTGCTCTCCTGCCAGCTCTGATTTTCCTTCCTGACAGGATTTTTCCCTTCTTCACAGCCAATGTGTCCAGTGTGAAGCAGTTCCCGGAGCACAGGAAGGGCTCCACCATGGGGAACTCGGACATGGAGCGGAAGGCGTCCTATGGTGAGCCTGGATTAGGACAGGGGATGGGGGGCTGCCCTCACCACCCTCCTTCCTTTCATTAATTGGGGTGCTGGGATGAGCCCTGCAGGGGGTTTGCAGCACCCCGGGGTCACTCAGCCTGGCTGAACCAGCCAAACCAGCCCAGCCCGGGCAGGTATGTTCTGGGAGGAATCTCCTGAGCCGGGGTGTCTGTGCTCCCGGGCAGCTCCAAACCCCTTATGTAAACGTGGCCCTGGCAGGTTTCTGGGAGGCCGGGAAAGGGAGGAGCCAGTGGTGATGCAATAGGAAAGCTGGGCAAAGAACTGCCCTGTCCGAGCCCTCTGAGCCCAGAGTGCTCCACGCTGCTCCCCAGGGAACGGGAGGGAAATGCCCCGTGGGGAGAGCAGGAGTGAGTATGGGACTGGGGGAGAGTGTGGGATCCAGATTTTGCTGCAGGTGGTGGGGGGAGAGGGTGGGAATGTGTGTGTCCATTGCTGGGGTGACCCTGCGTGCTTTCCTCACTCCCTGCCTTTAGAAACTCCTGGAATTCTCTCAGTGCTGGCTCTCCCAGTGGCAGATGGGAAGTTGTGCAGTGTCTCCTGACTCCCTTGCTTCCAGATGTATTTCCCTGGGATCCAGTTAGGAGAGTCTGGGATGATGGTGCAGGGGCAGTCCCAGATTTCCCTGGGATCTGGCTCATCCAGCCCCAGTTCATCATTATGGGGACACCAGTGCTGCCTTCACCCCACATCACCCCCCAGGATGGGGTTTTTTAAATTAATTAGAATAAATAAATCCCTGACTCTGGTGTGGAACTGGGTGGGAGAGGAGATTCTGGGAAGGCAGGGCTCCAAGGGGTGCAGCAGTGTGGGACATTTTAATTATCTCTTTATCACTTAATTAGCATTTACTCTGCTGGCTTGTTCTGTTGTGCCTGTGGGGCTCACCATCCCGTCAGAATTTCCTGCCTTTCCAGGGATGCTCACTCCTCCCTTCCCTCTCTCCCTGCAGAGGATGTCTCTGGGGAGTCTGGGGGCCTCGGGGGGGTCGTCAGCACCATCTCCAGCAGCAGAAGCCCCCTGCAGCCCCCTGAGACCGACGAGGGGGAGCCATTCACCACCTACTTTGACAGCAAGATCCCAATCCCTGAGGATGAGACAGTGAGTGGGAAAACCCCAGTGGAAAAGTCTGCCTCAGACACCCACCTGAGTCATCCCCTCGGGCACCAGTTCCCCTTCCAGCCTGGACTGGGAAGGGGGACCTGGAGAGGGAGATTTGGGAGAGAAGTGGTCTGGGAGATGCGGATTTGGGAGGGAAGAGGGGGAAGGGTCTCCCGTGGTTTGGGGGGGATGTGAGGTGTGTTAATGATTGATCCCATGGGATTTGGCTCCTGCTTGGAGCAGTCAAAGAGCAGGGAAAGGCTTTGTCATCCCTCAGGGAGGGACCTGGGCTCTTGATTCCCTTATCAGGGAGCAGGAGCTTTGCCTGGCCTTGTGACACTGTCCCCTTGTTCCCTCCCAGGGCCACGGGAGCCTCTTGCCCTTGGCTGAAGCCCCCAGATTCAGCTGCCAGCGAGGGAGGGTCCTGCTTCCCCCTGGGATTCCATGAGCATGAGCTTGGCTGTCCCAGAGCCTGGGCCTGAACCCCTCAGACCGGGACCAGAGACCCAGAGTTTGGGTTGGGGTTAAGGGACAGGCAGGATTTTTAGGGTGAGATTAGGGAATAGTTTGGTTTTTCAGGGTGGGGTTAAGGATCAGGCTGAGCCCACAGCCCCTGTGTGCAGTGTCAGGGAGGGAGTGAACCCAGTTCCCCCCTGTCTGCCCTCTCCTGCAGCATTCCTGCTTCAGCTTCCGCAAGCTCTGGGCCTTCACGGGGCCCGGCTTCCTGATGAGCATCGCCTACCTGGACCCCGGCAACATCGAGTCTGACCTGCAGTCTGGGGCTGTGGCTGGCTTCAAGGTGGGTGCAGGGACCTGAGGGGCAGCAGCAGTGTCCCATCAGGGGGCTGCTGGTGGCGGGAGCACCCCTGAGAGGAGGGGGAGCAGCAGGGGCTCGGATCCTGCCTTTCTGAGCCGTTCTGTGCCCAGCTCTGGGCAGTGACTGCCTCAGAAATGTCCAAATGTGGATTTCCAGCAGCCTGTGCTGCCCAGAGCTGTGGGGGCTGGGAGGAGCCGTGGCTCCCACCCACTGGTGTCCCTGTGTCCCTCAGCTCCTGTGGGTGCTGCTGCTGGCCACGATCATCGGGCTGCTGCTGCAGCGGCTGGCGGCGCGGCTGGGCGTGGTCACGGGGCTGCACCTGGCCGAGGTCTGCAACCGCCAGTACCAGAAGGTGGGTCCTCAGCAGGGCTGGGGAGGGTGGGTGATGCTCCCCCAGGTCCTCAGGGGTGGGTGGGTGGCACTCCTCAGGGTCCTCAGGGGTGCCAGGGGCATGGAGTGGGTGGGTGACGGTGGCCATGGTCCTCAGGGGTGCCAGGGCCATGGAGTGGGTGGGTGACAGTGGCCCTGGTCCTCAGGGGTGCCAGGGGGATGCTGGGGACAGTCCTGGGGGGTTGGGGAATTGAGGGGTGGGAGGCAGAAGATAGGTGATCCCCCAATGTCCTTGGTGGTGCCATGAGGACTCGTTAGGGGCCATTAATGAGGTACATGGGGTGTGTTTCAGCACCCCTTGGTGCTGTCCTGGCTTGGGGAACACAAGGAGGGAGTGGAGGGATGTTGCCATTTACCAGTCAGGAGTAAAATCTGAGATTTCAGCTGCCTCCCTGCGCAGGAGTGATAAAATAGTCACAAGGAGTTATGATGACAGAAACAGCCCTTTAGGTCAGAACCATTTTCTGGTTGTTATTTGGCCCTATTTGGGAATTCCTTGGGTTTATGTAAGGAAGATCTGCTGACTATGAGCAAGGCTGGCCTGGACAGGAGCTGTGGGGACACTGGGGCTGTCCCATCCCTGTGCCCTGGGAAGGGCTGTGGGGACACTGGGGCTGTCCCATCCCTGTGCACTTGGGTGTTCCTCCTCCAACTCCTGACACCGTGTCACTGCTCTGACCTGGAACGTCTCCCCACGCTCATTCCCAGTTTATCCACACATGGAAGTACCACATTCACTGTGGCAATTGGCTCCTGTATCCAGGGCAGGACTGGGGTGACATAAGTGACCCAGATCCTCCCCAGGATTGCCACAGGAGCTGGGATTTCAGCTGCAGAGCAGTCCCATGTGTCTCCCACACCAGGGCAGGGAGAGGATCCCATTCCTGCAGCAGGATTACCACAGCCCCGTGGGAGAAGATACTTTTCCCTACTTTTCATGGCACTGGGTGTTTCTTTCCCCCCCAGTTCCCTCGGATCCTCCTGTGGCTGATGGTGGAACTCGCCATCATCGGCTCTGACATGCAGGAGGTCATCGGCTCAGCCATCGCCATCAACCTGCTCTCCATGGGGAAGTGAGTTGGGGTTGGGGTGGGAAGTCAGGGAGGAATGCAAACCCTCAGCCAAAACCTCTGTTGCTTCCCATAAATTCCCCCAAATCAGCACTGAGGATGTGAGTCACCCTGGCTGGCCGAGCTCTCATCGCTGGCTCAACCTCCAGTGCTGCATTTCGACTGTGGGACACCCACAGGGTCTGTCTGGGGTCATTTTGTCATTTTTACCTCTGGCTGATGCAAAATTGGGGTGCAGCTTCCTGCCAAACTCCACGTTCCATACAGGACCCCTGGGAAGGGCTGGGAGGGCAGAAATGGAACCATAGCAGGCAGGTGTGAGGTGTCCCATGGATTGAGGCATTCCTGAGGCAGGACACGGCCCTGCTCAGGCTGTGAAGAGCCCCCAGACATCCAGCTCCATCCCAAAAAGCCCTAAATGAGGGGGATTTGGAGCTCTGGGTGGGCACTGACCCTGCTCTCGCCCGCAGGATCCCGCTCTGGGGGGGAGTGCTCATCACCATCGCTGACACCTTCGTCTTCCTCTTCCTCGACAAATACGGTAATTTCTCCCCCACAATCCAGGGAGCTGAATCTGGGACCCAGCTTTTCCCAGGTTGCTGACAGGGCCTTCTCCTCCTCGCAGGCTTGAGGAAGCTGGAGGCGTTTTTCGGGTTCCTCATCACCATCATGGCTCTGACCTTTGGATATGAGGTATCCCCTGCCTCCAGGAGGCCTTGAGGGGCTGGAGCGTGTCCAGAGCTGGGGAAGGGGCTGGAGCACCAGGAGAGGCTGAGGGATCTGAGGGAGCTCAGCCTGGAGAAAAGGAGGCTCAGGGGGCACCTTCTTGCTCCCCACACCTGCCTGACAGGAGGGGGCAGCCAGGTGTGGGTCGGGCTCTGCTCCCAGGTGACAGGATGAGAGGAAATGTCCTCCTAGGGGAGGTTTAGGTTGGATTTTAGGGAGAATTCCTTCCTGGAAAGGGCTGTCACACTGGCATAGGCTGCCCTGGGCAGGGAGGGAGTCCCAGTCCCAGGGGAAGTTAAAAGCCTCATGGATGTGGCACCTGGGGACATGGTCAGTGGTGGCCTTGACAGTGCTGAACCCAACAATCCCAGAATCTTTTCCAGCCTTTACAATTCCATGATTCAGTGCTGTGACCCAACTCCTCTGCTGAAACGGCACCAAAGGCAGGGATGGACAGTTAAAATTAAGATCTGAGTCGTGGTCTCGCTCTGGAGCAGCCACCATCACCCCAACATTCCCTGTTTTCCTGCCCCTGTGCCCAGTACATCACGGTGAAGCCCAACCAGGAGAAGCTGCTGCAGGGGCTGTTCGTGCCCTACTGCCGGGACTGTGGCACGCCGCAGCTCGAGCAGGCCGTGGGCATCGTGGGCGCCGTCATCATGCCCCACAACATGTACCTGCACTCTGCCCTCGTCAAGGTGAGCCCCAGGGGGGCCCTGGGGTCCCACCTGGGCACGGCAAACACCCTCGGAGAGCCCGGGGGTGCGTGGCTGTGGCGGGGTGCCAGCCAGCGATCCGTGGTGTCCCACCACGGCCACCCCCCCTCAGCCAGCTCTGACTGCAGGGCTTGGCAGTGAATTCCTGTCTCCCTGCCCCAGTCCCGGCAGGTGAACCGTGCAGACAAGCGGGAGGTGCGGGAGGCCAACAAATATTTCTTCATCGAGTCGTGCATCGCGCTCTTCGTCTCCTTCATCATCAACATCTTCGTGGTGACCGTCTTCGCCGAGGCCTTCTTCCAAAAGACCAATGCAGACGTGGTGAGTGGGACTGGGAGCGGTGGGATGGACTGGGGCTGACTGGGAGCTGCAGCAGGGAGGGAGGGATGAGGCTCAGACTGAGTCAAGCTGAGCGCTGAGGTCAAACCCTCAATCCTGGGGTCAGTTTTGGGCCCCTCGTGGCAAGTAAGATCTTGAGGGGCTGGAGTGTGTCCAGAGCTGGGGAAGGGTCTGGAGCACCAGGGGAGGCTGAGGGATCTGAGGGGGCTCAGCCTGGAGAAAATGAGGCTCAGGGGGCACCTTCTTGCTCCCCACACCTGCCCGACAGGAGGGGACAGCCAGGTGTGGGTTGGGCTCTGCTCTCAGGTGACAGGATGAGACAAAAAGGCTTCCAGGGGAGGTTTAGGTTGGATTTTAGGGAAAATTCCATGAAAAAAGCTGCTCAGGCCAGGGGTGGAGTCCCCCTCCCTGGGGGGATTTCAGAGCTGTGTGGATGTGGCACTTGGGAATGTGGCGAGTGGTGGCCTTGGCAATGCTGAGATCACTGCTGGATGCAGTGATCCCAGAGGCTTTTCCATCCCAACCCATTCCCTTATTCCCACCCTTCCATGCCCTTGCAGAACCAGGTCTGTGCCAATTCCAGCAGCCCCCACTCCTCACTCTTCCCCAACAACAACAAGACGCTGGAGGTGGACATCTACAAGGGGGTGAGTGTCCCTGGGGAGGACAGCTGGAGGGCTGCCCTGTGGCCTTGTCTGGTGTTCCCAGGGGATGCAGCCACGTCTGGGGCAGCTGATGACCCTGTCTGGTGTCCCCAGGGTGGGGACAGCCACGTCTGGGGCAGCTGATGACCCTGTATGGTGGCAGCTGCTGCTTCTGGGCAAACTGGGAGTACTGGGGATGGGAGACCTCGGGGGTCCTGGAGTGCCCTTCTTTTCTTCCTGCTCCTCCCCGCCCTCGGTGGGCCGGGCTGACAGAGCTGCCCCTCCCCGTTGCAGGGCGTTGTTCTGGGCTGCTACTTCGGCCCTGCTGCCCTCTACATCTGGGCCATCGGGATCCTGGCGGCCGGGCAGAGCTCCACCATGACGGGCACCTACTCGGGCCAGTTTGTCATGGAGGTAACGCAGTTCCTGCTCCTCCCTCCCTGCTCGCTCTGCACCTCACTGTTCTGTACTCCTTACTCCCTGCAGTCCTTGTTCCTTACTCCCTGCTCCTAAATCCATACTCTTGACTCCTCCTTGCTCAGTGGTGCTCGCTCCACATTCCTTGCTCAGCTACTCCTTACTCAGAACGTGGTGCTCCTCACTCTGCTCCTCATTACCTTCTCCTTGCTCTGTATTCTGTTCTCCTTACTCCTCTGTACTCCTTCCTTACTCTTCACTCCCTGCTCCCTCCTCGCCATCTCAGCCCCACTGCCCTGTCCCCCACAGGGGTTCCTGAACCTGCACTGGTCCTCTGTTCCATATTCCTCACTCCTTACTCCCTCCTCACCCCTGCTGCTCTGTGCCCCCACCCAGGGCTTCCTGAACTTGTGCTGGTCCTGTACTACTCACTCCTTCCTCACTCCTTACTCACACCCACCCTGTGCCCCCCCAGGGGTTCCTGAACCTGCGCTGGTCCCGCTTTGCCCGAGTGCTGCTCACTCGCTCCATCGCCGTCACCCCCACCCTCTTCGTCGCCATCTTCCAGGACGTCGAGCACCTCACTGGCATNAACCCAACAATCCCAGAATCTTTTCCAGCCTTTACAATTCCATGATTCAGTGCTGTGACCCAACTCCTCTGCTGAAACGGCACCAAAGGCAGGGATGGACAGTTAAAATTAAGATCTGAGTCGTGGTCTCGCTCTGGAGCAGCCACCATCACCCCAACATTCCCTGTTTTCCTGCCCCTGTGCCCAGTACATCACGGTGAAGCCCAACCAGGAGAAGCTGCTGCAGGGGCTGTTCGTGCCCTACTGCCGGGACTGTGGCACGCCGCAGCTCGAGCAGGCCGTGGGCATCGTGGGCGCCGTCATCATGCCCCACAACATGTACCTGCACTCTGCCCTCGTCAAGGTGAGCCCCAGGGGGGCCCTGGGGTCCCACCTGGGCACGGCAAACACCCTCGGAGAGCCCGGGGGTGCGTGGCTGTGGCGGGGTGCCAGCCAGCGATCCGTGGTGTCCCACCACGGCCACCCCCCCTCAGCCAGCTCTGACTGCAGGGCTTGGCAGTGAATTCCTGTCTCCCTGCCCCAGTCCCGGCAGGTGAACCGTGCAGACAAGCGGGAGGTGCGGGAGGCCAACAAATATTTCTTCATCGAGTCGTGCATCGCGCTCTTCGTCTCCTTCATCATCAACATCTTCGTGGTGACCGTCTTCGCCGAGGCCTTCTTCCAAAAGACCAATGCAGACGTGGTGAGTGGGACTGGGAGCGGTGGGATGGACTGGGGCTGACTGGGAGCTGCAGCAGGGAGGGAGGGATGAGGCTCAGACTGAGTCAAGCTGAGCGCTGAGGTCAAACCCTCAATCCTGGGGTCAGTTTTGGGCC
>VZRX01017356.1:0-10888 GCA_013398075.1 Notiomystis cincta
GGGCAGCCCCTCCAGGCATCACCACCCCCGGAGGAGCTCTCTGAGAGTTTTCCCAGAACACAACAATGCTGGCCCGGCCCCAAGCTGGCACTCTGCACCCTGGGCCCTGGCGAGGAGCTGAGAGCTCTAAAACATCCCCACTCACCCTCACACGCTCACACCCTGCTCTGCTGCAGGCTCCAAGATGTGACAGTGACAGAGGGTGCTAAAAGATCTCCAGAAGAGCTGAAAATTTATCTGATATGTAAAAAAACCCCACCTTGATCCAGTGTGAAACACCAGTTCCCACTCTTGGTGGCTGCGAGCCTGTCAGAGACCAGCATTCAGTGAGTTTGTACAGAAGAGCTGCTCCAAATTTTTAAATTAAGTTCAAGAAATCACTATTTTTCCTTTACCCCTTCCTTTCCCATCTCCTTTCATTGCTGGCTGTATTTATTAAAGGCAGACACCCAAGGCTTTTGGAGTAGAGATGGAGAAAACACATTGGGCATCCCACCCATCTGAACTCCCTGGCAAGACACTTGGGTCTCTCTGCCTCCTTATTCTGCTGGTCTGAAGGATCTCTTTTTATATTTCTTTAAAGAGCAGAGTCCCTCAGACTGGGTAGGAACAAGCCCTGTGTGTGGGTGCCAAAGGGACAACACAGAGCCACTTTGTGAAGGAGAGAGAGGGGTCTAAGTAAGAAGTGCACTTGGATGGTGCTGAAAAACATTTGTCAAGCTGTCAAAGGGTCTCTGCACCTCGTTGGAGCCAGCCTTGGGAGAGAGAGCAGGGAAATCTCCATTCCCAAACTGCCTCTGTCACACTGGGAGGTTAAGAATTGGCCTTTGTCCTTGGTGAGAGCCAGGCAGGGGGGAGAAGGCTCCTGGGAAGAACCTCTCTGTGGCCAGCGTGCTTAGGCCAAAGTCCTGGTGACTTCCCTTGGCAAGTTGCACTGATCTTATCCCCTCCCAGGGTCTTCAGGCTGTGTTTTGATTGTCTTCAAAGGGCGTTTCTCTTGCTAAGTCACAGTGTGTTCTGTTCATCCCTCTTTTCCAGCCAGTAAAAAGGATGCTGTGCAAGAAGCACCCAAAGGAACTCAGTGTTTTAACTCCCTGTGGTGCAGGAGGGCTCTGACACAGCTGAGAAACCTCCAGACAATGTGATTTCCACCACAGGAGGCCTTGCCTTGGCACAGCTTTCCCATCAAGTGACTTATCTGCGTGGGCAGCAGCACTTCCCTGTCCCACCTCAGCCACTGTCAACCTTTCAGTCACAGCTGTAACCCAGTCTAGCAGCCCTCATTTCTCTTGGCCTCCCTTCAGGCTGTTTTAAGCTGTCTGACAAAGCCTTGAAATGACTTAATCCATGGAGAAAATCCTTGAAGATTACATTTGCTGGAATAAATGCTGGTTTGAGATTTCCTGTCTCTCCCTTAGCTCAGGGGAGGAGGTGTGTTCCTCAGTGACATAATGCCAGCAACAACAGGCTGGAAAATGTACCCACCACATGATTTGTGCTTTTCTGCTGCTCAGATTGCACTGAAATCTCTCTGCAAAAGGCTCAGGGCCTCAAGGCCTGACCTGACAGAGCAGGGCTGTGGTTTTCTTGTTCAACACAAATATTCTTCAGAGCTCTGTCATCAAAGGATGACACATGTCCTTCACCACTGCAATGTCATCGAATGTTTGCTGCTCACTGGAAGAGATGTGAGCTTTGCCTTCAGGTATTTAAGCTTGTGCTATGTCCCTGTTTGTTTATCAGCCCAATTTTTAATGTCATTTCAGTTTCTAATGAGGTAGCTGGGTAAAGGCAAGAAATCAAGAATCCAGATATTTTCAGCCAGCTGTGAGACAGTAACTTCTACAACATTTTAGGGAAATGCTCTTGACACAATTTAAGAAGGAAAGCCAAGTCTGTAAAATGCTTTAGGGCATCTATTTCAAACCTAATATATTTAAGAAAAGTATCTTTCTTCTGTGGAAAAAAAAAATATAAAGGAATTCAAGTCCAAGAGCATAACAGAAATAAAAGAAATAGTCCATCATTCACGCTTCAAGTCAAATCTGTTCAGTTGGGAACACTACTGGATATTTTAGCAGGGAAAATGAAAGAAGAGGCTCCTAATTTTACCTGCTCCAAAATATGGATGTCCTGAATACACTCATGGATGTGCCAGAAGCCCTGTGAGAAGGGGGCAGCTGAGCAGCCCCGTGCTGCTTGCCTGGTGTGCTGATGAGTGAAGAACACCTGCTCTGAATTTCCAAAGGAATTCAGTATATTAACTCCCTGGGAAGCATCTGCAGGAAGATGCTGCAGAACTGAGAGAACAAAATTCTGTTAAGGCAGTGGCAAAGGTGTGAAATACATCATCATCATCATCATCATCATCATCATCATCATCATCATCATCATCATCATCAGGGACAGGTGCTGAGCAAAGAAAGATACCAGGACCAGAGAGTTTGTGGATACCTTGTCCCCTAAACTGTTCAAGGCCAGGCAGAATTGGTGGCTGAGCAGCCTGGTTTAACAAAATGTGTCCCAGCCCATGGCAGTGGGTTGGAATGAGATGATCTTTAAGCTCCTTTTCAACCCAAACCATCCTATGATTTTAAAATTGGGGCTGGCCCAATGACATATTCTGATGTGAAGCAGAGAAGAAGCAGCTCAGAGTAAAAGTTAATGAAGAATATCTGAAATTAAGGAAGATGGAGATATTACAAGGTGTGTGAAGAAGGGGAGAGATGCAGAAGCAGCGCAGCAATTCTGACAAGGGAAGTTCTCTGTAGTGCAGCCAGCCCCGTCCCATCTCCAGCCTGCTTGGCTGGAGCAACAAAGCAGGACAACCTTCCTGGAAGAGCCTGGAATCAGAGAAAAGCTCCTGCTGTGGCCCATTTTTCAGCCTCCAGTTCAAACACAACAGGGGCTGTTTGTTCCCACAGTGCAGGCCTGACCTTAAAATCGTTCGCGAGCTTTTGCGAAGTGAGCCCAGCTGGTTGCAGGGCTCAGCCATCTGCGTCTATTTTTAAAACTCCAGGTTGCAGACGGTTTTCTTTAGTCATCACTGCTCTGGGATTGCCTTAAACAGCAGTGCAGGGAGCAGCAAGGCCCCTGTGAGCATCCCAGGGGTCCTGAGGGATTGAAGTGCAGCGGGAAAGGCAGCAGGGTGTTTAAGGGAGCACCCACTCCTGTGAAATCTCAGCTCCAGAGGGGGTGGGAGGCTTCAGGTTTCCACACAGAACCAGCAGGCAGGAGCTGGGCCAGCTGAGTGAGCTCCCAGCTGAACTTGGAGAGGGAAAAATTGAACTTTTATGTCACTGTCAGAGATTTCTTGGCTTTATCTGGATGTTGACGGCCACAGATATGGACAGAGAAAGTTTTATATACAGAAATTTCACTCACCCTCCTGTTAGAACCATTATTTTATATATCCAAATTCAAGGTTTCTCCTACAGCCTGGCACCCCACAACCTGTCCTTCCTTCTTCCATCTCCATTAGAGCAGGTTTTGGCTCCAAAAATTCCCAGGGAATGCCCCCACTTCTGTCCCATGTCTCATGGAAGGCTGAGATCCTGAAAATCTCTGCAGAACCATCAAACTGCCCCCACCAGCCTGAGACACAGCTTAATCAGACAACTGTGGACTAAAATTTTAGTGTTCTGCTGGATTTCTATTTCAGTACAGGCAAATAACTTCTGTCTATATCTAGATGTGATTGAGAGGCAGTTGGCACAGTTGAATATAAAATCCTTCTTTCTCACCAGACAAGAATACATTTAAAGTCTTCTCCAGTGCTTGTCATGCTGTCAAGGAACTACATTTTAATTTTGATAATTTATATATTTTCCTTTTAGATGTCAAACTCAGCTATAAGATAAAAACTGGAGAGATCCATGTCAAATATTGAAAATGCTTTTATTTTTGTTGAAAAACCTTATGATTTAAAAAAAAATATTCTATTCAAAACTACAGATCCTGTCTTAGTGTCCTGTTTGTATAAATCTGTACAGGCATAACAAGGGAGATAAGTTTCTATTAGAGTTTATCAGGATCCCATCAATTTTGTCAGGAAAGTTTCCAGTTATCCAGTCAAACCTAATTTTGCCATCTGAAGAGTTTTCATGTTTCACTAAGTGAATCCAGCAGACTTGCAGTGACTTTAATGTGCCTTTAGAAAATCAGCTCACGCATGAACTCCTGCCTTGCCAACATCTAAATTTTGAAGTCTTGGCTTGCAAGTCAAAATACATCTTCCCCAGAATAACAGAATTATATTGTGTTTTAATATTATTAAAAATAATAATCTGCTTCAAAACACTCACTGAATGCTGTATGAAAAGCTAATGTTTCCCTCCCACATAAAAAAAAAAAAGCTACAATTAAAAAAAATTCCAAATGAAACAATAAAAGCATCTGTCCAAATCATGTCTATGAATTTAATATCAGCTGCCACCTGTGTCTCCATCAAAACTCCCCCAAGAATTGTTTTATATCCTCACTGGGATAACAGGAGTTGGAGATGTGTGTTTCACACAGACTCATCAGTAATTTTACATAACTCTGGCCCACATCTGTGCTTTTCCCTATGTGAGACTCTATGGACAAGATTTGATACACCTACATGCCCACCTTTTACTGAGTCACATGGAAGTCAGATGCCAGTCTGAGGATCCAGCTTGGCACAGTGTGGGATCCCACTGCTTTCCATACCTCAGCTACCCCTAAATCCCATACATTGCCAATTAATTAAACCTGCAGACTTTGCAGCTCTTCCATTTCTATTTCATTTTATTTATTCAGGCAAAACATTGAAATGACTTTATAAGCAAAGCTCATAGGACTGGGCACTATTTAAGTCAGTTATACTGGTTTATATTTGGAATAAATACATAGAGGTGAAATCCTATGGTTTTTCTGAGGCCATTATTAAAATTTAACAATGAATTCAATGTTTGAATGGGTTCAGGAAACAGCTATTATGTATCAAGGAGCTAAAGTCAAGGCTTTTTAACAATATTGGACAAAAGCAGTTAATTGGACAAACAATCCTTTGGGGACAGAAAGAGGTTATTGTTCATGCAGTGGAAACCACAACATAATAATTAACCACTCTGGATGCTTTGACAAAAGGTCAGATGCAATAGAAGCACAAAGTGCTTGAAAATCCATGTGAGAAGCCCTCATGTGACAGGCCAAAGTACTTGAGCAAGGACATAAACAGACCTCAAACATGAGAATCTTAGGTGCCCAAATCAATTAAATGTTCACACAGGGACCAGGTTGTCTTTAAGGCCCCTCAAACTTCAGGTTCTGAGTGGATTCACAGCTTCACTCCTGCCAAAGCTCAAGCAGGAGACAGAAATCAGCAATTTCTCCAAGTTCTCCAAAAATAGTCACTCCCATAACAAGAGGACCAAAGGAGTCCCCCACCTTGCTGGAATTCAGTTTTGGAAAAGCTCATTTCTGTGCACGTTCTGGGCAGACAGAGGAGTGATTCACTCCTAAAATGTCACCAAGACAAGCCATTCCAGAATGTTTATATTAGTAAATAAAAGTAAATAAAAGTGGTCTGCTAGACCCAAGAGCAAGTAGCATAACTTCTAATAGAACAACTAAACTCTACCCTTCCCATTCCAAGGTGGCTTCATCCAAGCTGCATATGGCAAATCTTGAAAATTCCTGAGCAGGTGTTTTTTTGTTTGTTTTTTTTCAGTAGTGAAAGACAAGTCTCTCATTCCTTCCAATCTTTTACCCACAAGCCATGGAAATGGAAATGGAAATGGAAATGGAAATGGAAATGGAAATGGAAATGGAAATGGAAATGGAAATGGAAATGTGACCCTCAATTCATAAAGCATTTTCTGTGCATTCTCTAGGCAAAAGCTAATTAAAAATTGTGGAAATCTGACAGCCTCAGCAGTGATACAAATGGAAAAAAAAAAGTCCTAGAGATTAAATACCCACCTGTGGCAAATAAATCAGTCTATCAGATCAGGTGTCCTTCATCAATAATGTTTACAAGGAAAGACTCGTTGAAGCACTTTGAAGATTAACAGAAATAGAATGGCATGGATTAGCAAGGAATATGTGTAAAATTGGCACATGAAAACTCTTTTGGCTTTCATAGATTGGAACAGGTATCTGAGATTCACTCCCTTGCCTGGCCTGAGTCTTGGCCAGGCAGAGCTGAGGTCAGGTCTCTAACAGCCCACATGAAAACATTAATGGTCTCTCCCTGGTATCACGAGAAAAAAAAACATTTCACATTGCCATGACAACACAAACCACTGTAAAGCCAGATAGGAATATAATTTAGTTCCTCTTTCACTCCTTGAACAATGTTAAATAATTTTGAGTAAATCAGATCTGGCTCCAAGACAGAAAACACAGGAACACTCTTCCCACACAGCACTGATAGGATATAGCATCAGGCAGGCCCATCATTCCTCCCTCTCCCCTTTATTTCATGCCAGGTTCTTCTTGACTAAGTAATAATATGAACTGATGAAACAAGAAAAAGTTGGAGATGCCCAAAGGAAATCAAAGGTGTTCTGCAGCTCCTTTTTACAGTCACATCTATCTTTTGGACAGATTGGTACCTGCAAGTGCTCCATTTACTTTTCAGGAAAATAAAAAAAAAAGAAAGAAAAACTATGACTGTTTCCAGCAATTGCACTTAACAGCCACTTTTAGTCAAGAGCTGCTGTTTGGCTCCCATGCTTCCAGGAAACATTGTTCTGTTTGCTTTCAATGGCACAGAAAAGAATTAATTAATAAATGGGCCCTCCAGGTTTTTGTCTAGGAGTAAGGATACACCCTTTAGAGCAGGGAACTGAGCACAAGGCAGAGGGAGAAGAGATTGGATGGAGGGACCAGCTCTAACTGATCCTGGTCCTTCTCATGACCTTGAAAATAACGTGTAAAGGAAAGGATGAGAAAGGAGTAAAAATTTTGTAGAAATGTTGCAAAAAATGGGCAAATAGTACCACTACACTGATCATTTTCCACCAGCTCCTCAAATCCTTCCCTAAGACAGGAATAGAAACAAAACAGAGGAAAAGGCACAATGAGGGCAATTCATGGCAAACTTTAGAGCATGACAGATTAGGAAGTTCAGGAAACCATGAGCAGGGGAGTGTATTGAGTTTCTGGGGTTCTTTTTTTATCCCAACCTATAAACCTCATCAAACAATGCCTGAAAAAGGTGAAAACCTCTCATTCCAGCAGGTATGGCTCAGGGGTGGTAGGGCAAAGCATTCAACCAAGCTGAAAGGAGAATGGATCCTTTTGAGTGCTATTAAAGTCCCCAAACCAGTGACCTTGTGTGCTCTGTGTCACTTCCCTCCATCCATTCCGTGTTCCTGTGTTTATTCTGTGCTCTGCCCTCACCAAATTCTGGCCTATACAGTAATTTATCACAGCATTACAGGCAGCAGCCTGTGGAGGAACAGGAATGGCCATGGGCAGTCATCCATGGGTACATGGGAGTGGTCAGGATTACAGGTCCCTGGAAAATTTGACTTTCCAACAGCAAAGGAGAACTCTGAAGTCAACAAGGATTGTGGCTTCTCAGGAACATCATTTATAGACCTACCTGGCAAATGAATTTCAAGAACCTAAAACAACGTGGTCTCATAAATGGGTAATGTCTAATTAGCAATTAATCTATTTAAATAGAGTTTCTCTTTCATGATTAAGCTTTGGAAAGTCTACAAAATGATGCATTTGCTCCCAGAAGGATTTCTGGGCTAATTTAGGTAATATCAGACAACCTGTATACAAAAAGTTTGGTACTTTCAAGGACATCAAGCTTGAACAAAGCCCAGAATCTTTTTTGACACAAATGTTTACACACAGATGTTTACACAAGCCCAGGCTCCAACTGAATCATAACATCCATATTCTTAATATAATTTATTGTGTGACACTTGGCACGTTCAAACTTCAGCTGGGTAAAAGCAGGGAAAACATTGAAATACGATGAGAAACTCTGTATTTATATTATTGTGTTGCCCAAATTTTTAAAAACATTTATCTGTGAATTGTGACTGGTGCAGCTGGTGGATATGGAAGGACAATGGAAGCTTCCTGGAGTGCTGGCTGTCATTATGTTAGGTTTCAATTGCCTTTCTTTCCTTGCACGTGTTAGGACTCTACATAGAGTGGAGCAAGATGAAATCTAAAATTAAGTTGCCACAGTTACAATGGGGAGGCAGAATATGTATTTTTTCTAAAGACAGACAGGTAAAGTTGAGGCACATAACTCCCTAGATTGTCTATAGAGTCAGTGGAGCAACAGGAGTTTCTCAGGGATGAATCTAAAGCACCTTCCTCAGGCTTTTTGTAAAACGTCTTGTGCTGGAACATCCCAAAAAACAGAGGATGCTTTGGCAACTGTGTGAACCAGAGTGGGAACATGTGCACACCCCTGGGATGGCAATGGACCTTGGACAAAGCACAGTGAATCATCTTTGCATTGCTCAACTTTGCCCAGGCAAAGTTTGGGAGATTTGGGATGGCCCATACAGGCACTGACACCCACATTCCTGCACCTGGGAAAGTTTCCTTGCACTCCTTCCTTTGCAGAGAGTGTAGATGTTTGGGATGCTGTGGGGCAGCTGATATGTGGGACTGAGATATAAATGGTTCCTGGAGAATCTAGAGAAGCATCCACCCTTTATCATCTTTGCTCAGAGGGTGGGGAGGCCCTGGCACAGGGTGCCCAGAGAAGCTGTGGCTGCCCCTGGATCCCTGGAAGTGTCCAAGGCCAAGTTGGATGGGGATCGGAACAACCTGGCATAGTGGAAGGTGTCCCTAGGAATTCCTGGTGTTTGGGACTGGATGATGCCTAAGATCCCTTCCAATCCAAACCATTCTGGGATTCCATGACCTTTCCCTGTTAGAACATGTGATAAATACAGAGCTTTGGGGATCACCAGGGCACAGACATTCCCATTCCCCTCCAATCCACGGATCAGAAGCTCTCAGTGCACACCTCACAGGAGCTGTTTGAACAACTGTGTCCCAGGCTTGCTTTGTCAGGGACATTTTGTGGAGTTTCTGGGTGATCACATTTGCCCACTTGACATTTGTAAGAGGTTTTCAGTGCTTGCTGCTTCATGCCTTTAATTCCTTTGCTGGGTATGTTTCAACTATTTTAATGAGCTGATGATAACTTTGAAGGGTTCTTGTCTAGCACAAAGCAAAACCATTCGTGCCAGGAGTGGGGGCACCATTAGCAGCCATGGCCTGAATCCCTGCTCTCAGTTCAGGGTCTGAGTACTACAACAGCACTTTAAAATATAACATTAAGCTTTTGCTTCTTTAAGAAGAAGGGAGGGGTTTAAGCCTGGAATTCAGCTTCAATAATCTTTTTATAATTTAATTTTTTAAAGAGCTTTACTTTAAATTGTTTAAACATTATCACTGTGAATACAGGGTCTAGTGGAAATTCTCCCTGCCTATGGCAGGGGATTGGAACTAGATGATCTTTAAAGTCCCTTCCAACACAAAACTTTCAATGATTCTATGATTCTAAAAAATAGCCCAAAAAATCATACCTTTGTTACTTTGATTTGTTTTTTTGTTTTGCTTGTTTCTTCACCAGTGAAATAATTATTGTACATCTTTCATCTTTTATTTATTATTTTAGTGATCATAAACTAAAGCAGCTAACGTGACACAGTCTTGTCACATCCCAAATGGAAAGAGAGTGGGTTTTGTCTTCACAGTTTTGGACTTTGAAGCATCAAAAATAAGCCAAGATATTTTTCTTTCCAAGGTGTAGACTGAGAAACAATTTGTGAATCTCACATTTTCTCCATCACCAGTTCTTAAGTCACCTGAAGCTTGTCAAAACAAACTATTTACTATGGGTGAGTTCTGCAACTGTTGTGGCTCAAAGTCTCTGTAAGGCAAAAAGGGCTAATTGGGAGTCAATGGAGGTACTGGGGTAACAGCAGATAAAATTGGAAAGATATTCTAGAAAGTGGACACTAGATCCTGGTACTCTGCTTCATCTGTAAGTATAATTTGGATAGAGTTTAATTCCAGGGCTGGAATTAAAGGGCCAGCCTTGCCTGCCATATAAACAAAAAACATTCCTTTCCCTAAAGGGAAGCATCAGGTCAAGAGTGGAAAAGCAGGAATTGGCTCAGTCTTACAGGTGGGCACCTGAAGAATGGTGCAGAAAATTAAATTGCATGACATAACTAATTAAAAATGAAGAATCATGAGCAGTCTGTATGTTAGCACAACTGATTTTGTTTATTTTTAAACCACCCCAAAATCTGATCATGCTCTACGTACATAGGAAATACAGGGGCTAGCACACCAAAGGTAGACAAGAAAATAAAATATATTCTGGTTTATTTTGCTGGTGATTTCCCTCTTTATTCTTTTTTTCATTGTCCATCTGCTCCAGTTGATGAAATGATCCAACCTATAAAGACTCCTATGCCAATCCTACCTCACCTCCCAATCCCACACTGTCTCTCAGAGAGGAGAATCCATCCCATTACCTCTGGGGGGTTTTTCTGAATATTGGAATGTGCTGATTTTCTGTCAGTTCCTCTGGGCCTCATTTCTTATGGAAAACTGTTTAGTGCAGAACAAGTATATCAGCATGGATCTGCTTTAACTATATTCTATAGTTAGTAGGTAAGACCAGCTAATGCTTTGGGTTACTCAGGAAATCATAAGTAGCACACACACACACAAATTTAAACAGAAAATAATCTTCCACATCATTTAGAGTGTTAATTTTCTTTCTCGTTTCCAGTGTCATTTATTTCGCTAAGCACTGCTGCAATTCTTTCCACTTGTCTTTATGCTCTTATTTTCTTACAAAACAGTATACTAGGCTTTCTGTATAAAACATATATATAAACATTTATATATATATATA
>VZRX01017356.1:11161-101818 GCA_013398075.1 Notiomystis cincta
ATAAAAAACAAAGCAACCACCCCCAAAATGGACTTACAGGTATGTATTTGTCCCTCATTAGAAAATATACCGTGTGTACATCTATTCGTGGTCCCTGAATGTGACGGTGCTGGCTATTGGAATGGGGTCAGAGAGAAAGGGGTTTTCTTTTCTCCTTGTTTCCCTTTAAATCACACTGATAAACCACACAAGGTGAACAAAAGCAGAGTAGTCACAGGAAAATTCAGATCCTGTTTACACATTGGCACCACGTCGTTCCTGATGCCATTGTTGTTGCTACTCTCCAGTTTGACTTCTAGTTATTACTTCCCAGGAATTAATATATCTCTTTTTTTTTCATATATATTGTCCCCTCACAATCAGCTGGATGCATGTTCAGGGAGCATAAAACACTAGAAAGTCTAAAAGATCCTGTGATTCTGGAAATTCTTACCCTGCTTAACTTTTCTGGCCTCTTTCTTGAAGATGATCAATCTTTTAGGAAATGATGGTTAATTCTACATAACAAGTAATTTTTAGTAGCCTTTCCCTCCAAAGGGTGCTTTTGGATTCTGATTTGAGATTGGTTTTTCCCATTCGTAGCTGGCATTAGATGCCAGCCTTGCATTTTTGTATAAATACTGTTTTTTCAGGTGTAAGGCCCCCATTATTGGTACAGATGGTTCTCTGTCCTCAATATCTATTCTTTCAGGAAACAAACTGGTCATTGGAACTACTTATCATTACTGAGTGATGTGGTGGGAGAACCCCCCCCGCTAAATACACCTCACAATTGGGTGGTAGCAAGGGAGGGGTTAAGCTTCAGCCCAATTTATTTAGGTCATGCAAAGGTGACCTAAATAAACTTCAGCCCAATTTATTAGGTCATGACTTCTCAACCTAAAGACCCCCTAAGTTGAAAAACCCCAGATATAAAAAATGCTATTAAGACTGGGGGAAAAAAAAAAAAAGGAAAACTATATTGAATTAAAAAACCAAAGTACTGCTTGCTGGTTTACAAAGAGTCTATAACACTGATAAAATCTTCGGAAACCAATGTGCTGCTTTTTTTTTTTTTTTTTTTTGCCTTTTTTTTTTTCCTCTCCTCTCTCCATGACCTTCTTTATTTTGGCTTCATTTCAACCCTGGAGTTCATATCATCCCCTTCCAGGTCATACTCTTCTACTTGGCCACTGGTCCACACCTTCATGCGGTCAGTGAGGTCGCTGGTTCTGGGCGCCAGGATGAAGTCGTAAATCAGGGCAGCGCTTGCTCCTCCAATGATTGGGCCGACCCAGAAGATCTGAAATACAGGTCCACGTTACTGCATCAGGTATTTCTGCATTTGGAGATCCTCTGAGGATCCTCACCATGAAATTTACAGCCTAGCCACCTCAAGGTTTTCTTAACCACTTAGCATAAACCCAGGCATTTCTCACCATGAATTGGTGATCGACCCAGAGGAGAATAACTGTGACTGTGTTGTTAAGTTGTGATATTTAAAATCAGTTACCTACTGCTAAAACACCTCTGCTACTCCAGATAGAGTTGGCAGGGGAGCATAATTCCTAAAACAACAAGGCCATATTCCAGTTAACTTCCAGTAAAAGATGAATTTTAAAGTAATAATTGACACAGACTTAATTAGGAGCCTAATTTGCCACTAGCTGCTGCTTAGCTGGTGATATTGCTGTGACTGAACTGGCCTAGCAATTTGAGAAAATTAAAATTTAGAAGGAGAGGTAATAAAAGGATTTTAGTAGGCAGGTTGATTTTGTTAGAAATAACAGAAGATATTGAAGACTTTGCAGGGCCAAAGTGCTACTGAGACTGAAAACTCTTTCTTTTATTTAGCAATATCAGTAGTTTAACACAAATTATTACCTCTATCTTCTTCTATCTGTACAAAGAATAATAATTTTCCTATTAAATTCTGAAAATACCAGATCCTCTCTTAGTTACATCCCCTTAATGTCCTAATAATAATGTTCAGATGGGAGATACTGGCAAAATTTCCCCAGCATCCTCCTTTTACATTTTACTCTCTAGATTAAAATGGAATCCATATCCAAAATTTTCAGAACCTCATTGTATTACCACAAAATTTCCACAAGTGCCTATGGAACTGGCTGCCAAAATCATGAGCAGGAGAGCTGGAACAAGCCCCATTTTATATATCCAAGAACACATGCTCATTTACAACTTTAAATCAGCTTTCTTTATTGAGCTTTGGTGAAATAAGGAAATTTTTGTGAAGTTCCTCATTTAACCACATTTAAACACAGGGAACAATCTAAAATGTATAGTGTTTTCAGAGCACTTATGCTTGAAAACACGTAAGCAGACACTCAGCTTTAAGATGCCAAACATTTTATTGCCTCTTAAATATTGGAAGATCCATTTCAGTTTATAAACCTGCTTAAGAATCTTCCTAAATTAGGCTTTACCACATTAAGCAGTAACACTTTGCAAACTCAGTTTAAACAACAAATTCACAATACAGGATTCTGTGTAACAAGTCTTAAACCTTTAAAATGCTTGAAATAAATAAATATAAGGAGAAATAACCAAAGAAAATCTACTGTATTACTTTGAGCACAGAGACTGAATGAACCTGAGGACTTTCTGTTTGCTCCAGGCTGGTCAGGATTGAAAGGAGAATATTCTTTGCCAAATGAAAGAGAAATGCCCACTCACTGACTTGGTCCTAATGATTCATCTTGAAATGTTTCTGATCTTGTGGGTTATGTGTTTTCAGAGCCTCTCATAAGCTAAACAAATTTACTCAACTTACCCAGTGATTTTCAAAGTTGTTGGCGATCAGCGCTGAGCCGAAAGATCTGGCCGGGTTAATTCCACAGCCGGTGTAATCGATCTAGGAGGAGGAAAGAGAACCAGTGGTGAGGCACAGATGAAGCTTCTCCATCATCTCCCTGCCCTCACTGGCCCACCCCGAGGTGAGAGACAGCAGTGAAAAACTCTGAGGGCTAAAACTTACAGCAAGAAGATGCCCCAAGGCGACGGAGAGACCGATGGCCAAAGGTGCCGACCCCGAGACGTCGTTCCTTCTCCGGTCCGTGGTGGCCAGGACACACAGCACCAGCTGGAAGGTGGCAATGATTTCAATCCCCAGCCCTTGGCCTGCGTTGATCCCCTCTGAAAGCTGCATGGAGACAAGAAGGAAAATGTTACTTCATGGTTCTGCCTGACTTCAACCAACATAACAAAGTTTTGCAGCGTCTATTTCCTCAAAATGAAAACTCAGAGCTGCACATCTATTTCCCATCTGGAGTTCCTTTTACTTAACAAGGGAAAAAATAGGAAGAAAAAGAAAAAAAACTGAAGAGAAGTTAGTTTTGAAACACTCCCTGCTGTACTCAAGTCTAGGCATAAGCAGCTTTTTTTTGATGATCCAACATGGTTGAGTGGTTGCTGCTTTTCAGACAAAATGAACACTGAGCTGCTGGACACAATGAGAGTGTAACTGCTCCACGTGTGAGAAACAAAGGAGCCAGAGAGATACCTTCAGCAGAGTTTACCTTTTCAGAAGTTAACTCTGGTGCCCTAGGACAGTCACTCACTGCTCCAGGGAAATCCACATTAGGATATTAATATTCCACCTATAATATGAATTAATTGCCTGAAAATATGTCTCTAAAGCCACAGGAAATACCCTGAGATGTTCACAGAAGACCAGAAGTACCTAAAACATTTTAATATTAATATTTAGGCAATCTGTAATTTGCACAGATAATGGTGTATTCAATAGAAATAAGATCTCTTCACCTGATGAAATAATTTTCATCACCTGATGAAATTTCATCACTTTGAAAAAAGATGATCACTTAAAAGCTCTGTCTTTTATTTTTTATAGATCTCATTTGACTACAAAGAGCTTAGACACCTAACTCACAGGTAAATTACTTTCTGGTGTCTTAGACTCAAAGTGAATCTCACTCTACTTCTTTGAGGTACATTAAAAACCTGCAATTAAAAAATCCCAAGGGGCTGATGGGGGGGAGTGCTTCAGTCTCCTACTGAAATAAAGTAGATTATGTAGAAAACCTCAAACTGTCAGACAGATATTCCAATGGTATTATTAGTCATGAAATCAGCAGAGTTTCTTGTAAATGCTGTAGAACATATGGAAACCATGGTGAGTCACATCAATGGACATTACAGACCAGAAATGCTGTCATATTTCAGGAGAACTGCTAAAAACCTGCACCCAACAAGAAACCATGGAGCTGAAATATTTGATGTTATAACAAGTTTCAAGTTCTGGTTTTAATTGCTGTATTTGGTGGTGTTTTCATTAAGTCAAGGCAAGTGTGCTACTGAGCTGAATAAGTTGATGTTAAGCAGAAATAACTCACTTGCAGGGATGGGATGAAATATGAGCTTGGCTACAGGCCAGAGAACTGAGAATGTGACTCAGAGTAGGAAGCAAACTCTGCAAAACTTATATTAATTTGTGCTATCAGTAGGTTATCATATCTGTCAGAGCCCCTGCATTAAAAATTGCTGGGTCATACATGGCAAAAACTATAATTACATGTTATTGTGGCCTGTCCAGAACAATGGAACCACAGGAAATCCTGCTATTAATGTGATTTTGTGGTTTATGCCCTAATTTCCCCAAAGCTAGTATTTGACTAAACTTAAAGATGTTTAACTGAACTCTCCTACTTTCCACCTGAGCTATTCACATTTCTTGTTTCTTCTCTGTAACAAAGTTTAATATCAAATTCCTAAGCACTGAAAAATTCATCTGAGTCTTTGGTTGGCATAAATCTGATTTCTAAGTCCTGCTAATCTGAAACACTAATAATGTATTTTTCTATCTTGTTTTTTAACAAGCAGGACCAACATCCTCAGTGTTGGAAGCAATTTATCCACAAATAGAAGGGAATTCTGGTTGATATTTTGGTTCCTTGAGTATCTACAGAGTAGAAACTGAAATCCATTAATGAAACCTTCATTATTATTATTAGGACTTACATGTGAGAAGTGAGTCTGACATGAATGCATTCATATGAGATGCAATGAAAATTGCATGATCCATAAATCCATTCTTGATATCTCTGAATTAATATTCTATTGCTTTTGTAAGTTTTAAGAATAAACACTTTTTTTCACTGTAGAGACAGTGGGATTTGTGGCTCTTGATAAACTAGGCTTCCAGTGCATTTCCTAGATACCAAAAACAACTTAAGAATCTGAAGTACACACTCTCTGGAAAATCTTATCTCACATTTGGAAGGCCAAATGGCCAAACTTAAAAGCCAGGTGTCTTAGCAAATTAATGACTGATGTGCAGAGGCCCAAAAGCAGATAAGAAACCAAACTCTTTTCTATCATAATGCAACCCCAGAGAACACAGAGCTGAGGTCTGATGCATCAGTGTTAGCATTTGACAAAGCCTTGACATTTTAAAAGATTAAACACTTGGTTTGCCTTCACTTGGAGGGCTTCTATGAAAGACAAAAGGAGCAAAATCATTCTTTAAAAACCTGTGATAATCCCTATCTTTGAGGGACGGAAATCATATTCTTCCTTTCCCTCCAGGAAAAACACATCCTACAGCTGACGTGGCTTGAGGTCATTCTCCCTGCTAATCAACACTTATTGATGGGCTGTGTGGAATCAAAGAAAACCTGGAAATATCATAGGAAACCTTTTGCTTTCCTCTAGCCATGTAATTTTACACAGCCTGCCAGAAACGTTCAGACTCCTATGTGAGAGCGAGAGCTCCGGGCCGTGCTCCAAACCTGGACAAAGCCAGGCAAATCTTGCATGTCCTGCTGTGCTGTGGCCCGTGGGTCTGCAGTGTGGAAATGTAGGATAACAGAGTATTCCTTGCCTCCTTGACAGAGCTAAATTATCACTGCAGCAGCAGCAGCCTGGGCCATCCATGTGGAGCAGCACCAGTGCTCACCATCCCAGCCACACCCCAAAGAGCTTTAGGAAGGGAGTGGGAAGGTACCTCCCCTTGTGTCAAGTTAAAATGTACATGTATGACTGCATATTTATATTTATAAAATCCTTATTCACAGAGGATTTTCAGGTGTTACCCAGTGAACATTTTGCACCTTTTGAATCTGCTAGTTAAAGCTCCTGAGAGAACCAGGGAGACACAACCAGCCTGAGTTTGTCATCCTTTCCTTGTATTTTCTGTATTGCCATCCTGTTATTCAGGTTTTTAAAGGAAAGATTGAACTTTTGTTGAATATTTTGTAGAATACCAGACTCCAGAAGCTTCAGGATTGCCTAAAGCTCAATCTGAATTCAGTAGGAAGCAGTACCACACATTAGAGACTTGACTAAAAATCAACAGCTGGTCTTAACATCTGCCATTCTGCTGCTGAAAACATCCAAAGACAAGGTGACCAATATCTCTGCTTCCTAAATGGACAAAATAATGCCTTGAAACAAGACACAGTCACCTCTACTGCAGTGCTGGGGTGAAGAGGACCCTTTCCAGTGGCCTGTCCCACACTGCAATGCCTTTTTCCCTGCACTGGTACCTCTTACCAGTGGTCAAAGTGTTTGCAGGCTAACACTGCATCTGCCCTTGATGTGTCTGCTGGGAAATCTTTGCCATCTTCTCTTTGCAGTCCAATAATGCTCATAAAGGTAAACAGAAACAGTGCCAGAGGGCAGGGAACAGCACAGTAACTCCCTGAGCTTTTCATGCTTCAGATTTGGGAGATCTGAGGAGTGGATTCAGTGCTTTAAGGAACCAAACATGCTCTAAGGGGTTAAATGGAACCCCAGATCCATCTCCAAGAGTCTACACAAACTTTTTCTTTCACATGAATAATTCCACTAAACTTCACTTCTAAATCAGTGTTTTGACAGAAGGAGCCCCAGAAACAGACATAAGAAATGGGCTGAATCATTGGCAAGATGTGAGAGTTGTCTGTGGACACATTTATCTGATCAGCTGAATCAATCTTTGCTGCATTAGCTTGCAGTGAGTAATCCTCCCTCGACTGTCAAGCTCCCAGACAAGAAGCAGAACATGTAGACACCCCAAGGGAGGTGTAGCCTTCTGTGAGCTGAATTCCACCATTTCCAGCCTTAATGATCCCATGATTAATGTTTTTCCCCCCCATTTCACTGTGAATCTGAACAAGGTCATGGAATAAAAATCAACTGGAATTCAATGTACAAAAATCACATCTTACTCCAAAAATCCTGAGATGTGATTGATGGGAACCTAAGGAAGCACTCAAGGCACAGTGACTCAAGAGACAAGAGCTACATTCAAATGAGGAGTGTTAAACCCCTAAAAGCATCATCTAGACATGAACATGAGAGCAATTACTTGAGAGAAACACCTGCTTTTTGTCTTAGGAAATGGGCAGTGGCCACACTGCTTCCAGCTCTCCATAACATCACACAGGAGATGGGAATTATGGAATTTGTTTCCCAGAAGTGCCCTTAACTGCCATGTTTACCTGACTGACTCCCACAGCAATAATTCAGGCAAATTAATGCTGTGTTTTCTTTCCTTTAGATTTTTTTTTTATTATTATTATTTTTTTTAGGACAGGATATTTATGAGTTGTCCGCCTTCAGAAGAGAAATGGGGACAGGAAATTAAAGTGGCCCAAGGTAAACCCCACTGTGTACTTCTCCAGTGGCTTCATATTTTTCTCATTATGAGTGAAATGATATCAAGTTCAAACCTGTTTCCCGTTATGTGGATAACACACTTTGTTATGCAAGGTGGTTTCATCACGTGGTGCTGAGCTCCATCTCCTCCAACAAACCCTTAGCCCTGGATTGGAGCTTCCTTTCATATAACAGGGATTAGTTTCTCATTTTTCCAGAGAAAAAGAGAGGCCTCTGGAATTGCAGAAGTCTATTTTTTAGCAGGGGAATGCCAGCTTTACCCATTCTTATGAAACATCAGTGCAAGTCTTGCTGGCTGGTGTGGTTTTGAGGGGGAAAATTTAAGCCACAGCATTTTTAATGGCTGGGACTTCTCTTTATTGCATATCCTACCTAAATTATTACCTTTTCTCTGCCATGGCACGTATTTTTCTTAAAATTAGCATATTATTCAAGTAAATTCTTGTGGTCTTGCATCATTTTCCTCTTATAGCTTAAAATTTCCCTTCTTTGACTTTTCTCCTTTTACTGAATAAGGAAAACTCTTCACAATAGTTTAGGTGGTTCATTCTCTATTTCATCCCCTCTCTTGAAATATTAATTATTCTTCTTTATGCCAATTAGCTATCTTTTAAGTGTTTAGCTGGCAAATTCTTTAATGGGATGTTCTACAAACAGAACCTCAGAAATTCATTTCCCTACTTCCCTCCAAACCACATCCCATTGTCTTTTTTTGTCATTTTGCTTGACTTTTCTCACTCTTTCAGCTCCAACTCAGTTATGAAAAGAACTTGATGACTTCCATATTGATAACATTCCTTTATTCTCCTGTAAGTCTATCCCATAAATCTTCCCTTCACTGGCAGTCAAAATTTATTCAGAGATCCTTGAATTAATTTATCCCTGGCTATTTAACTACAGTTATTCACTTCCACCCTTGCTATTTAAGAGTGTCCCCCTGAAATGGATGTTTCCATACCCATTAATTGAGTATAAGGGATCCAGGGAGTACAAAAGTCTCATTTCAGTAAGGAGAGAAAGGCAAAGATCTAAAGAGTTTCACTTAAAATTATATGACAGGAGCACTCAGAAACTGCTTATGAATTAGCTTTGGATCGTATCCTACATCAACAATGGAAGCATTCAGCAGAACCTGGGGACAAAACATATTGTCCTCTGCTAGATTATCCTTCCTATAAATACAGCCTTAAGAGCTCTAGAGGGGACTCATTCAATTCCCAGCGCAGAAATCATATTTTCCGTTCTTTGGACAGCAGACTCCCTCCAGGAACAAGGCAAAGCTCCCTCCTCCCACCCTCTCTGCAGGCTGAGGAGAAATTATCCAGGGCTTTGTGCTGCAGTGCCATGAAGAGGGGAGAATGACTATTATATGAAACCAGAGCACAGAAAATGTGTATGTCAGACCAAGACAGGCAGTAAAACTCAGTTCCTCTACAGGACTTGCATTTAGCACAGCTGGTCAGAGACAGACAATTCTTTTATTTACACTTTTACTTTCTGATGTGCCTCTGGGAAAGTTTCTTGAGAGAAACTTTTTTTTTTGGTTAAACGTTGCTGCTGAGAAATAAACAACTTCTATTCAGAGGAGGAGGAATTGTGAGGTTTCGTATTCTTTTTTCTTTACCCAGCCAAACCCAAGCAAATAGTTAATTTTTTGTAATAATTGAAGCAGTCATTTATACCACAGAGCTGTTTATTATCTCCTGCATTACCAGCCCAGAAGGAGATGGGGAATTTTGGGCATATCTGAATTTTAATTAATTAATTTAATTAATAGGATCATCCTTTCTGTGTTGTTACTGGAATAACACCTGGATTTGCACAAACCTCACAGGGTGGTTGTTGGCAATTTCACCAAAGTAATATTCATTTTATATTTCTAGACAAACTCCAGCAAATCTGTGAAGATCTCCAACTTTACAAGTCAGTCTTGTGCATGGCATTGAAGACTTGGCATTTCCATGGGGTTAAAAACCAGCCCTGAGCCTGTGCAATGCATTCAGGAATTCAGATTTTTCAAAAATTCCAACTCCTTCATCTCTCCACCTTGTCCACCAAGCAAGAAGTCCTAACAAAGGAAGGAAAAGGGGCCAAACCTGACCTTACCAAACACAGTCATCAGTGCCCTGGGGAGGAGCTGTGTGAGGAAATGTGCCACAGTTCTGCTCTGAAAGCTTTCATTGACTCCACTTGGCACAAAATTAGCATCAAGAGCCTGGAAAATTTCGTTTTCTGTGACACGTCCCAGCAGTTCCTAGAGAGGGGATGCACAGGACTCGCCCAGGGAAGCACAGAGGATTTCTTCACTCCTTTCTAGTTTATGAGTTATGCCTTGCAGAGCTCTCAGGCCACATTTTTGCCCCCCTGCTGTTTATAGTTTCCTCCAGGATGCCTATCAGGCCCTGTATATTTGATTTAACACCTTGATGTTGTGCCTCAGCCTCAGATCTCCCCAACTTCAATGAAGCTGCAGCAGTCAAACACCAGCTCTTGAAGCCAGGAAGATCAGCACTTTCCCATCAATTACACATTAATAAATACCTAGGGCTCAAAATGCTTCCAGCCAGGCTAGAAAAACCTCCAGGAGACACTTGTGGTACCAGGTAAAGAGCTCTCTGTTATTGTATTCTCTCCATTCAGCTGGAGAATGGACAAATAAGCAAAAATGTACTCCTGCCCTAAAGAAAAGAGGCAATTTCCTCTGGAAACAAACAGGAAATTTTTCAAGGGTTATCTTTTCTTCCTTTAGTGAAACTTCTTGTGATGTGGTTTGGTATCCTTGCTTTAAAAATGCATCTCTTAAAAACATCTATAGAGCCCAGATAGTGGTGTTTTTTAGGATTGTCTGATTAAAGAAATGTATTCTCAGCTCCCTGAAGGTTCACATCATCTGCTAAAACCCATGAGCTCTGCTACAAAAACCTAGATTTTTTTTTTTTCTTACCATTGCAGCAATTTAACCAAATTGATCCATAATATTCATTCCCTTGCTGTGGAAATTACCATTTGCTCTCAGGCTGTGGTCCTTACCATGCCAGGTCTTGGTTTAAAACCCACACCTACTAACAGATATTTTTTAAAACTTTCCAATTAATTTAAGTTAAAAAATGAAATTTGGGTTCATCTCATCTGAAGAATCTTTCTGTCCATCTGTGTGTGAGTGTTTGGGGGTGTGCATACACACACACACAACACCCAAATAAATTTGCTGTAACACATCCAGTGTTATGGAAAGGAAACCAATTTTAACTGTTTATTTACCACCCAGGAAGGGTGGTGGAAAAATGAATTTTACTTAAATCCTACTTAGCTTGACAGCTGATTTAACCCAGAAAAAAATCATTCTCTGAAAATCCCAGCATGACTCCAGTTGAATTACAATATTAACTAATCTACCAAGCTAATAATGTTTTTAGATCTATGGCAACTCATAGTTTAAAACCTCCCTGTGCAATCCCTTCAGGAATTTCTACCATTTCTACCTAGAAATAAATGAAAATAACCTTTGATTTGAGGCTTGCAGAGCATTTTCCAAACGTTAGACCAGTCATCCTAGGATCTGCTGGCACGAAGCCCACTTTGATCTCCTCTGTGGTAGCACAAAGGGACTGGGCTGCAGGAGGATGAGAACCAGGGGCCTCTCCTTGTGCCAGGAATGGCTGTGCTGCTGCATCCAGCCACACTCCCTGCCAGAATCCCGGGATATGGCTCTATTATTAGAGATCACTAAGCAAATCTTCGTGGAAATGGAAATCAGATAATAAGCTCTGAGATCTGAGATAGGAATTAGAGCCATAACCCCAAATTCTCCAGGGGATGGGTGATAACCATCAGGTTTACTCCTCGGCCCAGATGTTTCTGCTGTCACTGTGTGAATTCATTAGAATGAGGCCAACACTGGCCAGTTTTGAGCAGGTGCCTTTCCTGTGTCCCACCTGCCCTGCCTGGGGCCTCTCAATACAATGCTGGCAAGCCTTAAAAGCCCTCTGCTGCAAAACCTGACAGTGAACAATGAACTATTGTTGTGACAGTCTTTGTTGAGAAATAAAACTCCCAGATCAATGTCATGTACCGGAACCATTTTGCTCATTTTAAAAATGCAGCAGCTTCTGGTCCCTTGCGAAAGTTTGACTCCTCAAGCACACAGATATCCCAGCAGAGGGAAGGCTGGCAGGAGAAGCCTAAACTGGATCAAAAATAGGCAGGGCAGAGGGCAGAGAGAAGGGAGAATGAAGCTCCTCACTGCCCTAGACTTGAGAAAGGCACAAAATATAATCTGCAGTGAAAGAAAAAAAGGCATCCAAGGATTTTTCAAAAAGCGCTGAAGGTCAGGAACTCAGCTGCGTGTCTCGTCCATCCAGCAGCACCTCTGGAACGGCTATTTTCCACAGTGACTCAGAGGAAAAGCAGCATCACTTACTCAATTGTCCCCTCTCACTGTCAAGCTCTCAGTTTATTTTGGATGTTCTTCCAACTCGAGCCGGCTTTGTTTAATTGGAGGTTGGAGAACGGGCTCGTAGGGCGCGGGCACGAGGAGACAGGGAAATCACAAGGCAAACACTGAGTCATCCAGGGCAACCAGGCAAGTCCTGCTCCCCACGGTGAGAAGGCCACTGGTGTGCACCAAACGTGGGGAGTGTGGTGATTCCCATGGGGAATCTCCCCTGAGATGAGTTTCTGAAGGATGGGAAACATCCAACAGGGAATATCAGGATAAAAGCTTCAGTGCTGACCCACGAACACCATCAAAAGGTGTGGCAGGTCTCAACTACACTAAAGGGAATTCCCAGTGCTGGTGCAACATTATGTTTGCACTGGAAGTGGAAATTGGAAATTTGTTGGGAGAAAATTCACCAGCATTGATGCCCTAGAGATAAGATCATCTGCAAATGATAAGGATGCACATATCTTATCACATCCACTCTCCTGGAGACAAGAGATTGTTCATCTTCCCCAGGTAGCAGAATGAGGCTGGAGCTGGGGACTTGTAGACTGTAAAGGAAAAAAAAATTAAAACCTCCAGCACTGAGGTTCCAAGTTGCTTTGCTGCTGCTGGATCACAATCCAGCTGAGTGGGAGTAGTTATGGGAAGAGGACTCATTCCCATCCCTGGAAGTGTCCAAGGCCAGGCTGGACAGGGCTTGGAGCAACCTGGGACAGTGGAAGATGTCCCTGCCCATGGCAGGGGTGGGACTGGGTGATCTCCAAGGTCTCTTCCCAACCCAAAGCATTCCCTGATTCTGTGGTCCTGTGGTGTGACTTTGGGGAGGTTGGAAGGTGTCTCACAGCAGCAGATACTGCCCTGGTATGAAGAGTCAAAGGCAGCAAAGGGCCCCTTTTTCCCTGTCCTTGAGAAATATGGAGCTGAGCACAGGGTGTTTATCCCCAGAGAACATTGCACCCTCGTGTGCACCACGATTGGCTGATCCCAGTTTGGGAGCCCCACGGAGCAGCAGTGGCAGAGACACAGCCAGTCACAGCCAAAATCCAAAGGGTGTTCCAGCAACAAGGAACTTTCCATACTCCAGGAATAGCATCCATATGAATATTCACCTGTCTTAAAATGACCTCTGAATCCACTGACCACAGATCTCTTCTGGCTTTTCCAGAAAGCTCTTTAGTTACGCAAACAACATTTATCAGTCCACTGGGTGTTTTCTAAACCCGAGCCCTCCTATTTGTTATTCTTGGTTGTTTTTCTTTTCCCTTTATCTACCCGAGCAACGTTACCTTCAGGTCTGTTTTCCTTGCCTACAATTTTTGATCCACTTATAACTTTTAAAATAATATCTTTCATCATAAACTCGAAGGCAGAGTTTTCAAATAGTTTCCAAATTATAGCCCCGAGAGTTAGGGGACACATTTCTTGGCACTGTCATGACTATGCCAAAATACAGAAACTATGAAATTGTGAAAATTGTGAAGTGGTGTCTGCATTTGTTACAAAATTCTAATTATTTACATATATATATCTTTAGCTCAGACTATTTTTTATAGATAGATAGATACAGAGAGATGAAGAGATAGATAATTAGATAGATGCAAAATAACCTGAGCTAAAGAAAATTTCCCAGCATGTTTTTAATAGTTTGATAAAACTTCTCCAGATAAACATTGTATAACAGCAAATATTGTGTTACCTTGCAGCACAGAAGCCTCCTCTCACCCCTCTTTACTGCTTGAGCTCTTTGTTGGTCATTAACTGCCTGTGCTGAATAATTTGTTCCATTATCCAAGCTCCAGATCTGTCCTCACCAGACAATAGCCAGCTCTGCTGGCAGATGAGTGCATTTTGGATCTGGTATTCTCTATTCTTACAGCTTTACCTAATGGAAATTTGTAATGTGTAGTAATCCAACTTCCAAAAAAAGATACAAGATGATGTAAGGAAAAATATTTAAATTTTTAGCAGAGCAAACACGCTGCATACTCCTCTTCCAGCTTCTCCAATTCTCAAAGTTTTTACTTTGGAACCCACGCCACTACTAAAACATATTGGAAGTTAAGTGTCTTAAAAGGATTCAGTAATCTAAATACATCTCTGAGTGTTGTCCAAAATGTCTTACTCGGGATCAGCCAAAGGAACTAAAAATATATCTGTTGACTTAAGCAAAGTTTGGATCGAGATCCCGACGTGTGACTGGTTTGCTTGTCTTAGTGTAAACCAGCCCTTAACACTGAACGTGTTAAAGGAACATCCTGCACTTCCATCCTCCCTTCTTTCTCCTCAGCCTTGTAGTGTCCATGGCTGGGGTTGTGCTTCTCTTGCTCGTGTTTCCTTGTCCTGAGAAAGACATGGATTTATCCACTTAATTTTGGATACTTAGCGGAGGCTCCCGAGCCTGGAGCCTGCCCATGGTAAAGAGGAGCTGGGTGTCTCTGGGGGCAACTCAACAGCTCTAAAGGCTGAAGTGCCTCTCTTTGGCTCTCATTCTCACTCTCTCTAGAGACTAGCCAGTGGAAATGGGTTCTCAGCTTGGTGCCTCAGTGCAGGACCTGCAGCCAGGCAGGAGAAATCCGAGTTCAGGCATGCAACCCCACCCAGTATCTACTGGGAGCACTGCATGGCCACTCACCCCATTACACTGCTCCCACCACATTTTTCCTGTTACAAACACCTCCCCAAGAGCACAGCAGGGTCAGGACAGAGGACAAAGCCACACACATCCAGGCCCTCTTCCCAACCTTGTCAAACACGCAGCACTCTGTTCCTATTCCTTTTCTGAGCAGGGAATCCACACCTCATTATCCACAAGAAGAGCTGGAAGACAGAGCAGCTGGCAGGGATGGCAGCTCTGAGCCTCCCTCCTCATCCTCAGGTTAAAAACCATAACATAAAAGCAACTCTGTGGTTCCTCCCTGCCAGCTCCCTGCTGAAGGAGGCTCCTTGGTGCTGAGCTGTGGTTCCAGGATGTGCCCCGTTGAGATCAGCTCTGCACAAACACAGCCCCTCTGCTGCTGCTCTCCCTGCCCTGGGCTCAGACCCAGCTCCCCCTCAGCCCTCCCCTCCCCAGGCACTCCAGGCCTGTCTCTGGGAAATGAATGGATTTGCTTTCCTTTCCTTTCCTTTCCTTTCCTCTCTGGTTCTTTCTTGCAAGGGAGAAGAACAGCTGCTGCCCTCTCTATCCCCAGGGAGGTCTCCCCACTGCTCCTCAAGCCACAACTTTTATAACTGGATGTGAAAGAGAAAAGAAACAAAATCCTGACTTCTTTCCAATGACAAACAGTGAGACCAGAGCTTTTAGCCATTATATTCTCTGTTATTCCATTGCACAGAGATTGCTGATTGATTTGTAAAATTTATATGATGGAGATTTAACCCTGCCAGGTTTTGCCTCTGTATAGCTTGACTGAGGGGCAAAAAGACCTTCACCCCTCTTCACAAATGGCCAGGTTTAGGGCTTTTGGTTAGAGGAAGGAACCAGTCATCAGGATTTTATGGAAGCAAAAGGGAAAAACCAAGCTTAAGTGCTCCCAAAACCAGACCTCCCGTGTTTAATGGCAGTTGGACCTCTCGAGGAAACCACTTGGGCGGACACCCTGTCCCATGTGGTTGAGCTGTTCCCTCTGTCAGTGGTTTCAGAGGAAAAGATCACGTATCACACTCGCAGCCAGAGCCTTCTGGAGTCAATAAAGTTATTTGCTCTTCTTCCCCAAAATGTTTTGAGTTAACCCATCAAAATTTCCAAAGCACTGGCAGGGTGGAATAGCTGCAGGCACCAGGAGAGAGGGAAGTGAGCAGCCAGCTCACAGAGTGACATGAAGGTGGATGATACTGAGCTGCTCAGGAATCATCTTAATGTCAGATTTTATTCTGTTTTGAAAACCCAGCTCGTGTTCTGAATTAACTTTAATGTCAAATTACAGTATGCAAAACCACACTGCTATTTTGTCTAATTATTTCAGAAGAGTTATTGCATTTGCAGTTTTATGTCCCAAATACTCTTGTGACTTCAAATGGGCAGAAGATTTCAAATTAGCTCAATGTACAAACTGCAGTCAGGAATATTCTGCAAGAAAGGGGCCATAGAAAATATGTGAAATACTTTTCTTAAGAGATCAGGTCAAATAAATGACCAGAAGGAATTTCCATTTATAGCACTGTGTGTCCTGCAGTGGCTGTGGCACTGCCTTGGACAGGGGTATGATTTCAAGTTTAAAAGCATATTTACCCTTTTTTTTCCCTCCTATTATGCTGCAACAACAGCAGCAAAATGACATTTGCAGGAGGAGGAGTTGTGGCCAGGCAGTTTTTAGGCAGCATGATGTGAGCATCTTGCTGGGAGAGAGCTGGAGCCTGCACCCCAGTTACCTGTAGCTGCCTCACATTTTCCTCCAGTTTTACACCTGACAGTTCAGGATTTGTCCAATTTTTGCCCAGAAATGCACAGAAAGAGCAGCTGGGATTCTGTCAGGCAGGATCTGAGCACTCTGCCTAATTCAACAGGTACTGCTCACAGGGATGGGGTTTCTCTTGCTGCACACCTCTCTCTGCTCCCGTGGGTTTTCATTGCCAGGATACACAAACCATTAATTAAGTATTGAAAACGAGCCACACTCACAGGAGCCAAAACAACACTGGTATATGCACATTAATCAGTTTATCACCTTAGAGACCCTCAGGACCATGAAAGGTCATGAAACTTCCAGTGATTTCAGTGTTAATCTGGTGTCAAAAGCCACCTCTCAGCAACTTGGATGTACAAAACTGAACATAAACAAAACTGAACATCCTAAACCTCTGAAATGAGGGTGGGGAGGAAGGACCATCCCTGTGACATCCTGGTTATCAGTCAGGACTGGATTCTCTGCTACAAAAAGCAGCCAGCCCTACATCTTTAGTAGATTACAGGTGCTACATTTCTACTCCCTCCAAAAAAAAAAAAAAAAGAAATTAAAAGGAATTAAAAGTTTCTACTTACAGCATTAAGCCCCAGGAAGTTTACTGGGAGAGAGGAGGTGACTCCTGAGAGAATGGCTGTCGCCACCACTGCCCCCAGGCACTGGGCAAGGATGTACATGAGTGCCTTGAAGATGCTGATCTGGCAGCTGAGCAGCAGCCCCAGGGTGACAGCGGGGTTCAGGTGTGCCCCACTGATGTGGCCCACGCTCTGGGCCATGGTAGCGATGGATAACCCAAAAGCCAGAGAAACCTTCACGTTGTCCTGGGACCTCGTTGATGTTTTGTTGGCCACCACGGGGAAGTTGAAGCCCAGAGCTGAGCCAATGCTGATAAAAATAAAAAGGCTCATGGCCAGGAACTCAGCCACCACTGCCCTCCAGAAGATTTTCTTTCTGAATTCACTAGCCATCTTTCCTCTTTCTCTCTCTCTCTCTCCCCTCCTCACTTTCCCTTCTCCCTCACTCCCTTCCTTTGCCTGATATTTTCCCTTTGAGGTCTGAAGAGAAATCTGGAGGAAAAATACAGTCCTTGGATTATTTATAGGGCTTTGGGTGGTCTGTAGGAGGGAAGGGGTGTTGCACAAAAGGAGGAAAGAACATCTACATAGATGCTGACTGCTAGATTGATGTAAGACACTGTTTGCCTGCCAAAGTTTTTTCTTCCTTTTTTTTTTTTTCCCTTTCCCCTCCCTTAACAGCGTCCGATCTCTGCCGCCGTTTTTAAGAGGCTTTTTAAAATTCTTGGAAAAATCTTTAGGAGAGCCTCAGGAATTCCAGCCTCACTTCTTTAACTCCTGTGTCATCATCCAGCACAAGGATCAGAACGAAAGCTTTGATGGGATTTCTGTCTGGAGCTGAAACAGAAAGCAAAGTTATCAGAGCGGGCTGGTAAGTTACTCACACTCAGCCTCAGCGGCAGCAGATAACAGCTGAAAGTAGTAAATAAGACTGACAACTAAATCCACACTCCAGAGGCTTCAGTAGCTCTGTTTCATTTGAAAAAATAAACCTGGTGGAAATGTCCCTTGTGCTGGCTCTGTGGACTGGGAGCTGTTTCGGATGCCAAGCCCGGCGGCTGTACGGACACACTTGGATTTACACAGCTCACACGAGCTGGTGTTCACTGCTGAGGGATCAGTTTTAATCTCTGTGTAAATCTGCCATAACACTGTGGTAAGCTGGAAGCTTTAAATGCATGTAATTTGGATGCCGAGGATGATTTTTTTTTTTTTTTTAAATGTAGTTTTTAAAATTTATGTCATTTCTTCACTTTCCTTCTTCCAAGCACGGAGGCGTCTCGGGGTTTCCTCAGCCTTCCCTTTCTGCCTGGCAGGAGAAAAAGCCAATCTGGGGGCTCCTTGCCCGTGCCCTGCAGTGAAAGCCCCTCTCTCACCACCCCTCTGAAGGTCAGCTCAGCCGTCCCGGCTGTCGCCAGGGAGACTCTGCTGCCACCGAGCCAGAGGACTGGCCAGACACACAGACAGAGGGGAGAGCAAGGGAGAAGGGAAATTACATGCTTGGTTTTGCAGACAGAATGAGCCCCCCGGCCGTGCCAGAGCCTCTCCGAGCTAAAGGTCCCAGAGCCTGGTTTTATCTCCGCGGGGCTCGCTCGGACCCGCGGCTCGGATTAACCCTTGTGCTCTCAGAGCCCTGCCCGCTCCAGCAGCTGGGGGTGTCTCCAGCTGTAAACCCCGCGGTTTGTTCTGACTTCAAACCGAGAAAAATCTCTTCCAGAGGCAGGAATTGATTCCCCAGGTGCAGCTTTTGAAGGATGGGTTTTTAAAAGCCGCCTGCTTCTCTGCCTCCTCTTTTTTCTCTTCTCACTTTAATGCACTGCTAACATCTTCTGAATTGTACTTAAATTAATTCAAGGCTTTTTCATTTGGACAATATGTCAGTAAGAAGGAAAAAATTGAATACACACCTGGATAGTATTAGACAGTCAATAAAGGGGTTTTTAAAAGTATATTTGGTTTTCAAAAGATGATTCGGTGACAAAGCTGAAAATGGTTTCAATAAAAAACCAGATGTCTGCAGCTTGTCATACCCAAGTTCTTGTTCTTTCTAGGCATCAGATGTTCCTGATTTTTCACATAGCCAAATTTATGTCCTTTTTTTTTATAATACACTTACACATCAGGACTGCACCAGTGAAAAAGGAAAAAGCAAAGAAACGCGAACAAATTAATTACTGGGTTTACCCTTCTAATCACAGTGGGACTTCAATGAGGAACCCCGTGACAGACAAACTAAAAATCAAATTTAGCCAAATAGTGGAACATAGCAGAATTTTAATATAAGATACAGTTGATTCTAACTGTATCCTGTCCAGTGGAAATTTTAATTTACTGCAAACACTATTTGAGGCAAAGATCTTCAGTGATCAGCTCCCCTGGTCCTTCCAAGCAGATGCCCAAGACCAGGCAGGGCAAGTATCACACAGCTGAGGGAACTGACACAGCAGAGCTCTGGGAATAGTTTGTAAGAGTTTCCATGTGTCCCAAATTGGCCTCTGTGGGATGGAGCTGCCCAGATAGTCACCCATGTCCACAGGAAACTCCCTCTTCACTCACTTCTTCCTACAATTAGGAACTGGATGACCAAGCCACCTCTGTATCAGTACTGATAAGGTGAGAAAGAGCCCCTCCAAGGAAAACTCTCAGAAGGTGGGAAAATAGACTGGGGAAGCGTTGCAAAATGCTCCCCTGATTTCTGCAGTCTCCTCTCAGTATCCCTGACTGCCAGGGACAGGACACCAGGAATGCCAGACCTGTATGAGAGCAACACAAACATTAAATGTCCCTCAGCAGCAGCAGGTTGGGCACCACCTTGGTGTTGAACCTGTTGGTCACCTCACACGTGCACATTTTCATCCTGGGACTCTCCATTTGTCTTTTCATAAATGTTACCAACCTCTCATTTTATGTTTTGGAACTTGGTGCTGCAGTAACTCAACAAAATGGTCATTCAGACAGAAATTTTTTTTATAAATTGATTAAAGACAATTACAGGGAATATACCTGAAAAAAAAAAAGCAGAGATAGACTTGTCCTGTGCATAGAAAAATCACCAAGTGAGGAAACAGAAGGGGATGGCAACAAAAGAACAAATATTCAGCACAAATAGAGAGAATTGTGGACAAATTAAATTATACAACAGTGTGAGTGCAATGAGGAAAAAGGGGAGAGAAAATGTGAGTAGAGAAAGCACACATCAGTTGGACTTCTTCAGAAATGTCCACCACAATACAAATCTAACTGGTGCCCAACTCACTGTGCCACTTTTCCAAAAACCCAGCTCCATCCCACGTTACTCAGGCTGATGGCAAAGACCCCAGTGCTTGGTCAAATAAACAAAGTAACTCAGACCCCAAAACCACCAGAATCCCAAAAGAGGCCAAACCCCAGTTTCCTTCATATCAGATAAGCTGGGCTTTGTGCAGCTTTTCTGGGCATGGTTTTAGCTTATGCACCACGCTTGAAGGTGGGGTTTGGATTTTTCTAGAAATAGAGGTGATTGCCAAACTTATGTCAGTGTTTAAGACAGGCAATTAAGAACAGATCTGTTGGAAACAAGAAGGAAAAAGGAGCTTTTTATCTGAGGAGTGTTTCTTCACAGATGATTTAAACCAGAGTACTCCCAACCTCTCTTTGATTTAGTTACACTAGAGACAGCTGAGTGAAAAATCAAGCTCACAGGAATGGGTATTTTATTGCCAAGATCTCAGGACTGACTAATTTTTTTGCATTAAAGAAATCAGATTTTGGAGGGCTGTAGCACAAATCTTCCTCAACATTTCATTCAGAAAACAAATGTACTTGTTGTTGAAGTGGTAGGGTTTGTTCTGAGATCCCACACGTCGGATTGCTCAGGATCTCTGCCTTTGGAACAAGAAACAAATGTCAGGGACTTCAAATTTGATCTTGGCTAACATGAAATCTCTGGGAATTTCCCTCTTAGGTGAAGGAACAGTCAGAGTCTAAGGGCAGAAGGAATGAATGTCAGTCCAGCAGTCAAATGATTGAAAGAAACAGGGGAAGTTCAACAAACTACAATTACTCCTTTCTTGAGAAGAATGAGTTATGCTATGACCCTGCCAGACCAGTCTTTTAGTGGGCAAGCAGCACTCCTGGAAAACTCCTTTACCTCCAGTTTCAGAGACAACAGAATTTCCCACCTCTGCCCACAGACTTTCACCCCTCTGAGCCATCACCAAATCTCACCACCACAGAGAACAGCAAAGCCATGGAGCAGGGAAGAGCCAGGGGATCCACTTATCCTGCCTCAGACATCTCAGGAATGGGAAAGAGTTGAGCCCTGATGGATGGAATGAAAACATACAGAAAGTTGTAGTTCACAGGTAGAGCCTCCTGTAAGAATAACATGACAAACTTCAACAGATTTACACCCACACTCAGGAGCTGCTTCCTGGGCTCAAATCAATCTCTGGATAGAAGCAGAACCTCTCCATGTTGCTGATGTGAAAAGTACTGGGTGGAAACTGAGTCAAGGTAAAGATGTTTGGAACTTTCTCTGCAGGAGCTGCCTGATCACAACCAACACACGTCAGTGTGAGCAAACTGGGAGGGGCTTTAAACTGAATCCCTGACTTAATCCTCCTAAATCCAGGGAATACGGAATATTTCACACACATCCCCCTCTTCAGGGCATTTGCTACCAGCCAGTCTCAGCACCCACGTGTTCCATATGCCAGCTGATCAAAACTGCCTCCTCGGCTGCTCAGATGGATTTGTTCCCTGTGTGAGGAGCCACTTCAGTTTGGATCCAGCCGCTTTAGTGTGTGTCGGCCCTGGCTGTCAGGGCTGGCAGAGGGGTGAGGAGGGAGGGTGTGTACAGGTGGCGCTTCAGGGGACAGCCAGGAGTGGGGAAGGGGCCACTTCGCCTGGCAACCCCTCTCAGGAGGCAGTCGCCGTGGAGGGGCTTCTCCCGTCAGGTCCCGAAAGGTCTCCATCAATGAGCAGCAAAGAAAGGTTGGACTGGACTCCTGTCCGCAGGCAGACTTTGGGAGGGGCCGGGGGGATATAAAAACCGACCCCATCACAGCTCAGCGCTGCTGCCTGGGGCTCGCTGCCCTTCCTTGGCTCCCTCGCTGCCCTCTGGCTCCGTCTGGCTCTCCTGCCCTCGCTGACTGTCTCTCGCTCCCGGCCTGTCCTGCCTCCCCGTGTCCCTGACCTTCGCCCCGCCGCTTCTTCCCCTCATCCCTGCCTGTCCAGCCGGTGGCCGCGACCCTCGCCCGCCCCTGTCCATGGTCCTGGAGCCGCCGCCCGAGCGCCCACTGCCCGCGCCCGTGGGGCCCCGCAGGCCTCCCTGAGCCGCCCCTGGTAGCGACGCGCTCCTTCCCTCCCTGTCTTCTCTCTCTGTCTCCTCTCCCCCAGGCCTTTTCCATCTTTTCCGTCTCTTCTCGCCCTCTGTCGTTTGGGCAACTCCTTTTCCTCCTCGTGGACCGGTTCCCAGGAACAGCGTTTGCCTCCTTCGGCTCAATCCCCTTCCCGACCATCCGTGTTTAGGAGAACTCCCCGCGGCTCCCCCGCAGTGGAACGAGTGTGGAAAACCCAGAGCCTGCAACACCCCACGGAGCTGGACACGGAGATCGCTTTGTGAAGCTGGACCTGAATTCTCACAGGCTCCTCTAGGGGGGATCAGCAGTTATTTATCAACCACCTGCTCTTTTGGGAGGCAAGACAGGATGTCACCCTCTAAAGAGCAAGATTTAAAAAGCATGAAGTTCTCAGGGTTAAGTTTCATTTAGGTACTTCATGATTCGGTGAAATCAAAGAAGGATCTGAAGACTGATCAAGTTTTTCCATTTCCTATAAACAAAAAGTGTCTGTACATTCTTCCACATTCACCTTGATAACATAATTCTCTTCTGATGGATTTTTTTTCCACTTCATATATTGAGCCTCCTTGCTACAGCATTTCCCTGCTTCTGCTCCTCATTTTCCTTTTTCTTCTTCTTTTTTTTCCCCCTCCAGATCATAATGAAACAATAGAAGAGAAAAGCTTATCAATAAAAAATAAACGGGACAAAATCTGTGGTTGTACAATTAAATTAAAGAAATTCTGACCATCACTGGCCAATTTAGCCCAGACTGATAGAAAAGAAGATTTAAGATTTGTTTTCTCTTGAAGAAGATTTTGAAGGCATCTGAAGAGAAAATCCTTCATGAATGTCGTCGGAGAGTTTGCTTCCAATTTCAAGTTGTTCTCTCTTCTGAGAGAAAAAGACCCCACTGTACTTCCTGAAAACATTTATAATGCAGTGAGAAATTTGTCAGCACAGCAGAGTTTTTCATCACAAATACAATGAAGCCACATGGGTGGCATTTGTCCCCAGCTGCAGACGTCTACCATGAAAATGGCTCCAGCTGCTCTGGTGTCCTTCGTCTGCCCCTCAGTGAATTCTCACTGTGAGCATTTTCAGAGAGTGATCACAGCCCTTGATTTTAGACATTTACACTGCACTGCCTCCATTTAACCAACTCTTTGGTCTGCCTGGGCTGCCCAGCTCCAGAGCCAGCACTGCCCTTCCCCTGGAAATCCTGATTCTCTGGCCATGAGAGCAGCACAGCTGCCAAGCAGTGACAGGACTGGTATTACCCTTTTTTTGACACTTCTGGGCCATGAAATAATAAAGACAACTATGTTCCAACCCAGACACAAAAGGGAATTTCCCAGACAACCACTAAACCAGATTTCTTTTTTTCCTTTTGATTCCCTTTGTGCCAGCAAGTTTGAGAGCAGCATCTCTCCAGAGGCTGCAGCATTGTGGACCATGAAGTCTCCACCACTGCCTGTTCTCTGACACACAGCATGGAGTGCCAGGGAAAAGGAACACAAAACCTGGCTCTCACCAGCAACATCTTTTGTCAGAAGGCAAAATTCAGACAAATTTTTCCAGACTGGGCATTTTTTTCTCCCCAGGGTGCTGGAGAGAGAAGCCACACACTCTGCTGACAGCAGCAGCCAGCTTCCAGCAGCATTAATATATTAATAAATGCCCTTCTCATATAGATATTAACCAAACAAACATCAATGCACTCTGAGGGAAAGCCATTTTTGTGAGATAAGATATGAACCCCTACCATAAAATAGGAGAAAATTGTGTCTTTCTCCAAACAAACTTTCTCAAATACTTTTTATTTAAACCCAGTTCTTTTGTGAAATATTTTGTTTCTCAACCTCAGAAAATGCCACCACATTGAGGGTTAAACCCTAAATATTACTTTTTTCCTAAGTGTACATATTTAGCAACAATTGTCCTTTTGAATTTCCTGTGCCCAGTGCATCACTGGGAGGTTGACCAATTTTTTTTTCTTTTCTTTTTCCTTTCTTTTTGCCCATTGTGTTACATAAAATAATAAGTCTGCCAGGAATAGGGGACATGACACACCAGTGACTGTGCTAATGAAAGCCTTGGTAGTTCATTACAAACACAGGAGGTGAATAAACCATTGTTATTGCTGTAGGAATATTTTCAGTGTGGATCACAGTTTGCCTGGTTTTTTAATGCACAGTTCAAGCTGCTGCTGCCCTAAGCTGCAAAACTCCACGAGAGCAATGATGATGATTCGGTTGTTTCCAGGGTGGATTTTTTATGTGATTTCCATGAGTTTTGTCACCAGATTTGATCACTGTGTGTGCTCTGTGCTCTGTTTCCCCCTGGCTCCAGTGCTCAGGCTCACAGCTTGTCTTTGGCACAGTCCGAGGTGCTGATTCAACATCAGAGACTTCTTCAGAATAATGAATTTCTTTTAACTGCCAAGGGTTATAGAGCACTGGATGTTGAACCGATAGGGAAAATAAAAGGGGGACCTCGAGGTGAAACTTGTGACCTATTTCCCAAGCAGAAAAAAGCCTTGAGGTGAACTTTGTCAGGTTTATCACACAGCCACAGCCTGGGAAGTGCGAGCTGGAACTGTCAAATCTCCGAGATCACATCGCAGCAGCAAAGGAATTCAGCATTTGACACAGGCTGCAGAAATCAGGCAATAAAGCAAAGGCACCATAGGCAGAGCAGTTGTATCTCTTACAGGAAGCTGTGCCAGGAACTTGTAGTAAATGGATCATCCTTGGAAGTTCCTGAGCCTTCCCTGTATTTCCAGTTGTACTTAATCCTCCTGACAGCAGCTCCTCTGGGCTGTCTCAAAGACCTTCCTCGAGGATGGGGATTGCTGAGCTCCTTTAGATGTTTGATTCCAGTGCTCACATCCAAATTTTCCAAATCTCTATTGTAATTAAAGCCAAACAACATGGATCTCAGAAAAGATTCATTCCCTTCCTCTCAAAAACTTGGGAGATGTTTAAAGGTTATCCATCTTATTTTTTTATAGACTGATTGACTCATTTTCTTGCAAACTCCCCTCTTTTGGTTCTCTTTTAAGTTATTTCTGTTAATGTAGTTCTTTATCTGATGTTTTTTGATTATAACAGAGTGAATTTTCTCTGTGGAACACCTGTTTTGTACTTCAGACCAGTTTTACAATCCTCAAGGTTCATCTCAATTCTAACCTTGTGTCTCCAGAGTGCTGCCCCTTCTAACCCAGTAATGCTTGTGACTTTTACTCCTGCTCGCTGCTCCATCACTCCAGACATAAACCAATGGGAAATAACACACCAGAACAAGATCCCAGCAAAGCCTCTGTCTCCATAACATCCTCAGTTTTGATCATGAACCATTGCTAATTATCTCTTAGCTGTAGTTTTCCAACTTACTGCAAATTCATAATCCTGGCTGATTTTGTCCTCCCTTGCTTACAGAAGCAGAAAACTCAAAGTTTGACTCAGACCAAGGGATAACTACTGAAAACCACTTAAAAAAACAAAAAGTCCTTAGAAATAGCAGCATTCATCTCTTCTCACTTAAGGCACCTCCTGTTCTGTTAGTTTTACTTGTTTCCCTTGCAGTCAGTGGAAAGAAACAGGCACTCTTGGCACTTAACTCTCTTTATAAATCCACATTGGATGCTCAGCACCAGAGACACCACACTGATCAGATCTTCACCTCAACGAAAATTGTGATGCACAAAACTACAATGCTTGCTTGTGACACAAATTATTAGCAAGACCTACCCCATTTCTTCAGGAACAAGTGGGGAATAGGTTAATTATTCTCAGTTACCACTGGGAATGGATTCGTTAATCCTTGCAGAAGTAATTCTAAGTAAATAATAAATTCACACTCATGATGTGCATTTTTACAGGAACCACCATTTTCCTTCCTTACAGAAAAGCATCAATGTGCAGCACCATGGAGCATAGAAAGTTTGCCAAAAACCAGATAAGCTCAGTTGATGCAGAAGCAGTCTGAGATGCACAACTAAAGAAAAAAAAAGAAGAAAAAAAAAAGCTATAAATTATATTGGGTCCCAGCTTTCCATAAGAGAAGCAAAGATGAGAAGGTTTAAAAGTTTTTGGCCTTTTCAAAGTCATCTCTCAGTTTTGTGTTTGTGTAACTCTGTTCTCATCTGAGCAGTAGCAAATGGTCCCCAATAAATTCTCTCCAATTTTTCCATCTCTTCCTGATGTTATAAGGAAATAAAACTCCAGTGTTAAGTGCTTATGGATGTGTGCTCTGTAAGGACAAGGCAGCACCTCCCTGAGTGTGTTCACACTGATGCTACAGCAGGACATCAAACAGTGATCCTGTCACAAAATGAGCTCTTGTAGAGCTTTCTGTGACCTCTTTGTGCCACTGCAGTCCCCATCCCATGGGTAAACTGGGGTCAGGGGAAACTCAAACGTGCCCACAAGGCAGAGACTTAAAATAAACCCTTTGGCTGGGACAGAAATAGATTTTGGATATGCACATGGTGTGGTGGTGTGTCTCAGCCAGCTGGGAAGAGACTTTCCCTAAACCAATGGCAAAAGACAGTCGGAGAGGAGCCCACGGTGGCTACTGTGGCACACAGAGAGCTGGGTCACACCCTCAATTTGTGCATTCATTCCCTTCAGCCACTGAAAGCTGGGATAATTACACCCCCCACCAGGGTGTGTAGAGCTCTCAGTAATTCCAGACTCAGTATTTATATTCTGCTGTGAGAATGTGTGTGTGTTTTTATATGACACAGTTTTCCAAGCTTTTTCTTCCAGTGGGACTGTCAGAATATCCATGAGTAGCTCAAACGCTGTGTGCTCATTACTGTTAACAGCACAGACCCACAAAAGGACTGCATTGATCTGTCCAATTCCCAGAAAAAGAATGGAAAATCAAAAGAAAAACATTGCCATTTGCCATAAGATGGGTTTAAAAGAAAAAAGAGATGCTGAGAAAACAGGCTCACAAGGCAAAGCCTAAGGACAATCAAGTCAGCCTCAGCAAAGGAATTTAAACTGTGAATACCTGTGAAGAGGAGGAATGGCTTTGATTGGCTGCTTTTGAGAGAGTTACAGGAGTTTGTGGGCTTTAGAGACTCATCCCTGCTCTGCATTCCCACTTTGTCCCATGGATTACACCGTAGGAGGACTTGTGTGTCTCCAGGAAGGGTGGAAAAAATGGAAGGCAAGATGGCACTCAAGGGCAAAGACCTTCTAAACAAGGAAGAAAGAGGAAAAACCAGTCAGCTGCCTGGTTTGACCCAAAGAGCAATCCTTCTTCCTCCCACAGCTCACACTCAACCATAATGTGGGGTAGTGTATCCACCAGGACGAGGAGAAATGCTCGAAAATAGTGTCAACTTTATTTCCCATCCATGTAAGAGAGGAACAGTTCACTTGCATGAGAGTTGGATCAGAAAATCGTGGAATTAGAGGGTGGATGGCTTTCCTCACTTGTAGTGGCCTTGCATCTCTTTTTTGCCTTTACAGGGCAGGACCCTTCATTGGGCCTGAAAGCCATGAGAGAAGCCCCTTCGTCTGGTGGCATCCAGCAGAACTCCTCAGGGTGGACTCTCAGCTTTCAAGGGATTTACAAGGCAAATTTATAGCCTTTTGTCCCTTAAACTCCTCCAATTTGTGGGTGAAGGAGACATCTAAGATGGAAAAATGTATAATTAGCAGGGATTTTGGAATTTGCAGTGGGAAAGATGTTTGTCCTGGAAGGATGTGTCTCTGCTCAGCTCGAGAGCAACAGGGGGTAAAGAGTGTGCCATAAATCAAGTCTGTCCCAGAAATTAATTCACTTTTCCATAATGAATGGATCACTGGAGGTGGGAGGAGAAGAAGAGTGAGTCTGCATGATTTCCCCTGTTCTGGAAGACAAGACAAATAACAGCATTTGGCAGGTTTGAGCAAGGACGTAGCTCGGACAACATTTAGAGCAGGAATGTAAAGAGGAGCTATGGGGGCTTCAGCTGCCTGGAATTCAGAGCCCCCCAAGCTTCTTGAGGCACAGCTGGACTCCTTAAAATCAGAGTCTGTGGCCACTGCCCCAGAAGAGAGACATTTCTATTAGCAAAGCAGCTGCAGATTTGGATTAGGGTGTAATCCTGTTTCCTTTGATTATCCACCACCATTGATCCAGACAAACGAATAGTTAGGAGTGCAAGCTAATAATCAAAGAAATTATTGTTGCAAAGTTTGGCTCAGCTGTGTGTGTTTCAGATGAGAATTATGCTTGGATTATGGTGGAAGGAAAAATGTCAGCTTGTATGAGAGAGGGAAGCTCAAGGGAAATAGAAAAGGGAACAGCTGGACATCATTCTCTGCACATGCAGGAGTTTTGGCTGACATTGTTGCACAAATTGCCTGAGAATTGGACATCAGCTGAAGCTCAGCTGCGCTTCCTGAATAGCTGCTCTCAAAATCAGGAACTGGCCCTCTGGGAATACCAGACCACCTTCCAGACTGCAGTCCTTGGAGTGCCACAGGGGGGAAAGACCAACCATGGCTTGGGTCTCCATCACTCTGAAATGGTGTAGAGGTTATCAAATGGTCACAATCATTTTGGCTTTCATGGCCAAGGAGTTGCAATGGCTCAAAAGAGCATTTCCCCTCACCCAGCTGGCACATCATGACAGAACTGGGACTGTGATTTAAATTATTTCAAATAATAGTTTTACCAAATGTAATCCTCAGTCTTTTTAACTCTCTCTCCCTTTTTCTGTGTGCAATGTGAGGAGTCTGAAATGGGACTGAGATGGGCAGTAAATATGCAAATTGAATAAAATCACACCAATTAAATAAAGGTTCATTTCAGATTTTACAGTGGATTGGAAGTTTGAAATATTTTACACTTGATATCTCCTACACCTAAAAAGCAGCAATGTCAGGGATATATTGTGGTCACAGAAAGAAAAAAGGTGGGTGGTTATCTCTAGAGTATCTCCTGCCACTTGAACACCCAATACCATGCAAGAATTGGATGGAAACTTCTGGTGCCTCATCTTCCCCCAAAATATAGTTGAACTCAAATTCTTCAAGGTGTTAATGTGGCAGTGTTTGTTTTCATTTTCTATTTTAATCTGCTGGAAAGCCACATATAAAGCCTGCTACAACATTTTCCAGCCTTCTCAAAGAGATGGGGGTGACAGTTCCAGGTAGAGCCATTAAGGTGGTGAACCAGGAGCTGTTTTCATGGGATGACGTTGTTCCTTACCCTTCCTTGCTGAAAAAATTAAGGCTCTGAGGCTCCACAGTGAAAGATTTGCTTTCCTGCCCTGGATAATGTTTGCAGCTCTCCTTTGAACTCTCTCCATCGTTTAGCTGACTTTTCTGAAATGTGCTCCAGAGCTGGACATATCATTTAACAAGTTTTAAATGGAGGAGTTTATAGAGGCAAGGTCACTTCCCATCTTCTACTGAATGTTCTCCATGTCCATCCAAAAGTTCCACTGGGTTTTATTTTGCAATAGTTCCCATTGAGAAAGATATCAGGGCCTCATTTGCCACTTGCCAGATACATTTACCCCCTCCCACACACACAACTTGCAGTCTTGTTTCCCAGACATTTTAGCCTCACTTTGACTTCATTAAAACAACTTTGATTGGACTGCGAGTAATTAATCGTTCCTTTCCTATTGATTATTTACTCTCTTGTCTTCCTTGTGATACCAGAAAACTGAACTCACAGAGGTGTTACATTCTCATGGGATGGTTTCTAATCATTAGACAGCACTGAACCAACATTAACTTCAGCTTTTTGTCTCTTCAGTGTTTTCCTCAAGCCCAGAGAATTTGAAAGGTCTCTGGAGCACTTGATGGCATAAAGTCACAGGCTGACAGGATAAACCACTTCCAAAAGGGTCTCTTCTGCTGACCACATGATGTTGTTTATTCGTGATGAAGGGTCCTTCATCTTCTCATCAGAACAGACAATTGTGCTGCTGTTGGTTCATTGAAAAACATTCTGTCCAGTCTTTCCAATTTTTAATATATAATCCTTATTATTTTAGTATAAAACTAATCTGTCCTTCTGGTTGATACAGTTCTGGAGGCCTTTTTCATTCTGTTTAATATCTACTGAGTTTAAATGAAACAATTTCTCAGTTCCCTGTGTCCATGCCTGTAGCTTTTTCTGTGGTAGGTTCCTGCAGACTGCTATTTTGTTTATTGCTCTGGGTTTTGAAGACACTGTTTTTTTCTGGCTCTGGGGTTCCTGGTGTTTGTGTATTCCCTTATCTCTGTCCTTATCTCTTGACCCTTTTGTACTGAGGTGCAATCTGCAGCCACGATGGGAAAAACAATGGAGCTCCACCTCTCACAGCCTTTGCAAGGAGGCCAGCAGTCCATGGGCAGCTGGGTTCTTCGGTTCCTGAAGGATTATCAACACCAAGAAAAACACTTTAACTCACACAAAACTTTCCAAAGTTTTCTCTCTGAGTCTTTATGTCAAAAGCTGCAGTCACAAATGAAAGTTAGATAAACAAGTGACTGGTGGAATTACTTCTGTGACTGGCTGTGCTGTGTCTGCATGGTGTGGAGGGTGGGTGAGGACTGCCTGGGGTTCAAGGCTCACATTTCTGTCCTTCCATGTGCCCAGCAAACCCCCAAACTCTCCAGTGTTACTGTTTGCACTCAGGGTAAGGGCAGGAATCAGGGCTCTTCAGGGGTTGGGACTCAGGGCTCACAGTCTGGCTGAGGCTCAGCTTTTGGTCCTCTAAAGGCTCATTTGCATTGACTTTTCCAGAGCAAACACTTTGAGTGACTCTCTCTAACCACAAAATCTCTGAAAGAAGGAGACAAGAAGCCCTAATGCAGAGTCTTAAGTGATAAAGATATTTTTTAAGAACTCTTGCTTGCACAGTGGTGGGTACTGAATTGCCCAGTGAGCACATACATCGCCAGTAACCAAAAGTCTTGATATCTTTGGCAGGATCACATAAATAATGTTTCTTCTAGAATAACATGTTCTTGAACTGTTTCTCCAGTGTATTCTGTGCACATATGCTTCCCATTAGTCACAGACAAGGAAGTCTTGCCCAAGAGCACTTGTATATCCAATTTACAGAAGTGAAAAGGAGAAAACTGAGAGGTCTCTAACACCATTTTAGAGTCTGGTTTGAAAACTTTCTGATCTGCCCCATTTCTCTTTACATTTGTGCATTTGTTAAAGGACATGAAGTCTGGGCAAGGCTTTAGATGCTTTAGCACCACTTCCCATAATTGTGATCTCCGTGATAATTCTGCAGGTTAGGGGTGAAGCAGAATATTAAACACAATTATCACTGTAATAGTGTTATAAAATCAAATAGAGAATCCCTCTAGGGGCTGAGGCTGAGAGAATTGGGGTAGTTCAGCCTGGAGAAGTGGAAGGATGACATTTTTGTGGCCTGAAGGTACTGAAAGATGGAAATGCACCCTGTCCCAGCACAGCCTCCAAGAGAGGTGATGCAAACCATTCCCTGGAAGTGCCAGCTTCTCCCTAGAGAAGAACAGCTCCTTCATTTTCAGATGGCTAAAGCTGAGCTGCATCCTGAGCCTTACATCATGCTCAGTGCACATTTTCCCAGTACTGTTTCTCTTCCTGGCACAGAATGGAATGTCACTCATCCATAAGGGATCACTTCAGCCTCCCCTGAATACTTTTGGGAGCCTCTCTGACACTCACACGGGCTCATGCCAGCACTTTCCACCTTGACAAACGTGCAGGGCTGACACAATCTCACTGCAAGCTTGGAAAACTGAATTAATGGTCAGAATTAATGGTGTCAGAATGACTCACAGCATCCCTTACCTCGTGTTTCCTCTTCTACCTCTCAACTCTGCCTCATTTTCCTGCTCTGCCCCTGTGCAGGTGGCACACAGACCTCTCCACTCAGGGTTGTCACCCTGCTCAGTGTGGCTTCTTCTCTTCACCTCCCTTTGAGGAAGAGGAGATGAGCTGCAAAATTCCAGAGTTTTCAGGGTTTCTGTGTTACTGGGAAAGGTTGTCATGACATGAGCCATCCCACCTTATTCCATGTAATATAGTAGTTAATGCTACTTCTCCTGCCCATCCACAGAAGGGCAGATCTCATTTGGGCTCTTTTCATCTCTTCTTTTATCTCAGGTCTTAAGCTACACAACCTTGCCTTGTTATCTTGGTTACCTTGCTTTGGGAAAATCCAAATCCAAAATCCTCCATGTTTCCTTAAGTGGGAGTGATTGATCTGTCATCTTCCTCCTCTGATCCCTCTCCTCATTCCTTTTCTATCTTATGAATAAACCCTGCTTGTTTTCAATCTCAGGGACTTGCATTATCTTCTTTTCAATCAGCATTCATGAGCTGATATAAAACTCTAAACAGGCAGTGAGGCCAAACACCTCCATCGATTTGTTTCATTTTCTCATGGTTTTATCTTAGTCTTTTTCCCAGGTTATGTTTTATACACCAAAAACACTGTTACAGTTTTATTGTTCTCCACTCTGCTCCATCACAGAGTGGCAGAGTGGTTGATGCTGGATCAGATCCATCCTTGCTCCACAAGGAATGATGGCTCAAATCTCTGTGACAATAAGATCAGCAAGGCAAATCTCGGTATTTGCTTTGGGTGCACATTTCAAAGGGTCAGTAACTTCCAGAAGCTCAGGTAATTTGATCTCTCACAGCCTCACCTCATGTGATAGACCCTCAGATTCCACATGAGATAATATTTGGGGGTAAAACCTAACAGTGCAGTGTTGTGATTGAAATAGGACTCCATATTTGATTTTTATAGATTTTTATAGATTTATGTATATATGTCTCCATATATGATTTTTTTTTGCCTGTTACTGGAAGTTCTATAATTTCTCTTCCAAGACCGGCTAGGAAATTTAAGATGTTCACATCTTAAACTAAATAATCCATTAATTCTGCCAAAAAGAAACAAACCCACATGCTGAAAAACTTGTTACCTATGTGAAAGTGTATGAACTTTTTAGGAGCACCACGATTTATATCTCTCTTTTTTTTAGTTAATGATGATTTCTGGTGGCATTCAGCTCAAAAAATCAGAAATCACAGTGTTTATTTCTACATGTGAACTAAGTGCCTATGATCCCCATATGTGGAGATCTGGGATTTAATTCAGTTACCTTAATACAGATATCAAGACACCATTCTGTGTCAAGGGCATTTGGGATTCCATTTCCCATCTGATAACCAGTTGCTGGTCCAAAAAATTTGTATATCCTGTATAATGGCCACCTTTTCCACACAGATTTACCCCAAATGCCACAGGACCCCATCTTTAGACATCTCAATCAAGGGGTAAAACTGCTGGAGCACAGGGAGTTTTGAAGATTACATTGAGAAAAATGCACACATTTGATCAGTTTAATTATTGTCTAGACTCCATTGATTACATGGCTGGACATGCATGGATTCAGTGTAAATTCTGTGTAAAGACATGAACACAAGTGTCTTATCTCTTAGGTGAAACCCATCACGTATTTCTAGACAATCTGATTCCAATTTCACTGCCTCAAACCCTTTATATTTCTTGACAAGTTTCAAGTAACAGCTGGAAAAAACACATGTAGAAGAAAAATACCAAATATTTTGAGGGTTGCTGGTTGGGTTTTTTTAAACAGAAGGTTTGGAGACCTTCCAAGGAAAGTGCAATCAGTATATATTAGGATTTGTTCAACATCCAAATGCTGTGGACAATTCCAATTATACAAAACTGAAAGAGCCATATTGAAAGGGACACTTTATTTCTCATTCCAAGAAATTTTTTCCAAAATAATACGTGCATGCAAACACCAAAAAAAGAAAATACATTTTGTTCAAACCATTATCAGTGTCTTTTAATTGCAGTGTTTATGTATCGATTGTCTTTTAGTTGTAACATTTATGTATCAATTGTACATTTGCTTATTTTTATATTCCTTTTTATTGGAGTAATTTTATATTCCTCTATCCAACTTGAATTTCGACCTCTTCATTGTGAAGAGTTATTTACTACTTGGAAAACTGGTCCAGGACATGACAGATCTCACGACTATAAAGCTGTTTATTGCATTAAGCTGTTTTTTTGTTCACATTGTTTTAGCCTCCTGGTGATATTCACAGAATCCTAGAATGGTTTGGGTTGGAAAGGACATTAAAGATCATCCAGTTCCAGCTCCTCTGCATTAATAGCACTGGGCCCCTCTTTCTCTGTTGCACTTATCTGCCTCACTATTTTAACTCTATTCTTAGGCCTCTCCACCATGGCTGGATTAGGTTATTTATAAAACTTTTTTTCTTCCCCAGTTTTAGCCTTTCCATAACCTTTGCTGTTTCTCTGGATTCATTCCTGTCTGTCTCCATGTAGAAGTTTTACATCTAGAACAATGTAGTTCCCAACAGTTTTCCAGCCATGACAGATTTAACCATTAAGCATTAAAAAACACCTTTCTGTGGATTGCCTGCCTTTATTTTAGGTTTATGATGTTGCTGGCTCCTGCACACGTAGCACCTTTCATAACTGGACAAACATGATAAGCCTCAGTGCCTAAGGTCTGCCTTGCACCATCTTTAAATCAAGTTCTCTTCTGTGAGGAGCTGTATCTATTCTGAAGAGAAATGAGGGGTTCTGCATAACCTTTTCCATCATGGATCTACAGTGCCATTTGGCAAAGTATTATGCCAGCTCTTCATGAGAACAAAAACACAGTGAACTCAAAATATCCACTCCTTTTTTTCTTTCTTTCTTTTTTTTCCCCTTCTTACCACAGGTTAAAATTAGAATAAAATAATCGGCTAGATATAAACTTGGTGAACTTACAGTTTCCAGCTGCATTTTTCCTTCACCACCTGAAAATGTGATGTTTCACTGTCCTGGGTCTAGTTTTGAGACTTTTCACCCAAATGTGAATAAGCAAGAACCCTGTGGAAACAGAGAACTTCCAGAATGTGGGGATAATAATTCGGGACCCTTCCGTGATATTATTTGCCAGCGCAGATTTTCCCAGGACAATAAATGGAAATGCTCCAGGAGAAGAAAACAATGGTGGTGCACTGTGAAGGAATAATCAGCAAAAAGCATTTTTGGTGGTGAAAAGAGCTGGGGCTGTGACACTGCCCTTCTCACGGCACAGTCAGGATGCTGGGGATCCAGGCAAAATTCTCTGAAAAAATGGTAATTCTCTAATTAAAAACCCAATTCTCTAAAGAACAGAATAATGATGAATGGGGCATTACACAGCAACTTATCCCGAGGCCTGGTCCTTTTCCAAGGGATTGTCAGCTTCACCCTGCCCGTGGTGTGAAGATGTTGGCCCTGGGCCGTTGATTCGAGCCTAAAATTGCTCTCCAAAGATGCTCCTTCCCAGGGCAGTTCTGCTGTGGACTGAAATTGCAGATTCATGTTGGTTTTTCTGCCACTGACCACACCAGGCCGTGGCCTACAGCACAGCCTGCATTCAGAGAGGTTAAATAACAGATACAATTTCTTTAGAGCAACACCACACCATGTAAAATATACCATAGGCCTGCCTTGCAATGTGGCAAATCCACATTAGCACAGCAGACCTCTTCTGCAGGGGCACAAGAAAACAGGATTAAGAAGAAAATCTTTGATTTTCAGAGGCCACACTGGTTTTTTAATTAAAATTATTACTAGGACTAGCAGAGGGTTAAAAACACTCTGATTTTGCTGCACTTCTTGTGAACTATCTTTTAAAATTTAAGTTACAGCAATATAGTCTCGATAGCAATTTCCATAATGATAATGCATGGAAACAAAATATGAGATAAGAGACAAAAATGAGTCCTGGAAGATGAGAAACAGGAATTAATCAGTGATCCACAGCCTTGTGCATGATACAGAGTGAAAGCAGATTGCTTGCATTGTTTTGAAGGTTTCAAATAAGGAGAAAATAGCTTATTTCAGGCTGGGGTTTAACTGGTATTTGGAAGACTTCCAGTGGTCACAGAGTGATTGAGCCTTGTGCTTTAAAATAAAATACAAATGGCTTGACAAACCACTGGGAATTTGTGCAGCCAAGGAAAAGAGGTGGGGAGGGGCTGGCAGAGGCACATTCCTGACTCTCATCTGGATGGGATGTTAGAGTGCACCAGTCCTTGGCTGGTGTCAAGGATTTCTTGTAAAAACAAAACTGGGGGGGCCCACAGAGCTCTCAGAGCCTTTCCTGGGTGATCCAAGATTCCTCAGAGTCCACTTCTCTGCACACCCTCTGCTTCTGTAGAAGAGTTCAGCAATTCTGCCTGCATTTTGAGCGTGGTAATTCACAAATGTATAAGGCAGATATGCTTTAATGAGTAAGAATTCCAACGCTGTTTTCTAGGATTTATAAATACACTTATTCCGTAGAGAGACTTAAAATGTGAAAAGTTCTTAAAAAGAAAATCACTCAGAGCAATTTAAAACAATTGTTAAAAGAAAGGCACGAAGGTAGGATGATGCAGATATTGATCTTGGCTGAGCTATCAGTGCCAAGAGACAGATGGCATTCACTGACTCATGGTGATAACCACAGAGATCAGCTTTTAATACACTGATTGTCAACATGCAGAGAAAAACATGATCAATAATCTATTGCTATTTTCTATTCTTTCCAGCCAGTGCTGATGGAAAACAAGGATCACTGGGGCTGTGCTACACACCAGTAGTAGTGAGTGTTCAGCTGAGCATGGCCCTACGTGATGACAGAAAATGTATTTTTAAGTTTTTGTTCCAAATCTCTCTGCATTCTCCTCCATTTTCAGAAGTGACTCTGGGACTACAGAGCCCTGCTAAAATCAAGTGCCTGTAAAAGTACTCACAGCACTTTCAGAGCTTGTGCTGTTCAAGGGAATAACATGAGAATCACACCACGTAGGCTCAGCTTCCCTACAAATTCAGTGGGGAAACTGAGGCCAAAACTTCAGTAGAAATGTAGCTGGATGCCTTCCACCAGCTCAGGTGAAAAACCAGTGAACTCCAGCACCCCAGCCTGTAACAACCAGGTTCTCAGTTTCAGTGCTTCAGCCAAGAAGTTTGGTGTGTTTAAATCCTTCTCTGGTGCTTCTGAGGAGTTGCCAGCCTACATTTCCTAGAGGAAAATTTGTGGAGAGAGCCACACCAAGTCAGAGATGATGGATGGCAGAAACTTTATGACATAAATGGTTTTTCTGCTGGAGACACAGCCCAGGGCCTGCACCTGTTCAGTTTTCTTGTACAGACACAGGCAGTTGGGATGGCCTGGATCCACAGGGTGTTACAGGAGGATGAGGTGCTGGGATCTGCAGCTGGAGCTCCTCTGTGGACTTGCAGCAGGACTGCTTCCAGTTCTCCTGGGCAGACATTAGGGTGGTGACATGGAATATTCCCCATTGGACCATTTGTGCCACAGCAAGAAGATCAAGCTGGCACCAGCAGCAAAAGAAATTATGGATGAACATCTTCAGGGCAGACATTTGATTTGGAGGATTCCTGTCACTCCTGAGGTGGAGGGCAGATTACACAGCTCCTGCCCCAAAGGCTTGTTCCTAACTACTCCAGGGGACAAGCTCTGCCCTACTGCACTGTAATAATCTCTCCTCTGCCCAGCAGGCTGCTGTGGTTTTCCATTTCCTCTAGCTGGCTTGGCCACGGGGCTTTTGCATTTTTTCTCTTCCTTTTATGTAACATGAATATCAGGTAGTACAGATCAAGTGGTTTGATGTCTGGCTGATGCATCACCTGGGTTTAATAATTCAGTGTGGGGCATTGGAGGGAGATGGGCAGAGAGGGAGGTAGGATGGGCAGGGGAGATGATTTCCAGACTCTTTCTCTTCCTATTGTGTCCAGAGTTCAAAAGCAGCAAATGCCACAGTCTGCAAAATGCAGACAAAATTTCTCTACTTTTCTCTGCTTTTGGCCTTTTCCCTAGCACTGGACCAATTGAGCAGTAGTAGTTTACTAGCAATGTACTACCAGTAGTTACCAGTAAACAGTAGAAATATAATCAAGAAGAACTAGAAAAAATTCCCATGATGGCAGGAATTGGTTTATATAGTACAGGAGGTAGGAATAAAGGAATTTGGAGTCTTTTCTGACCATGAAAGCCAGTGAAGTCTCATGCAGCTTGAATTCCCTCAGGCACACCAAACAAAGCACCCGAAGAGGAACAGCTGGATTAAATTTGACTTAAAAGCCACCATAATTGGCACTGGCCAGCAGTCTCAGTACAGGGATGAGCAGGGTGATTTTCCAGTGGCATAGATTACAGTCTGGTTCCACTGTTTCAAATTCATGACCTGATTCAGAAATTTGCTCTGATCTTGCTGAGTGCAATAAACTGGGCCATGCAGGAGTAGCCTTACATGTGCATCCTCATAAATTAGACCAAGATAACCACACAGTTTTATTGAACACACAGAAACCTCTTCTTTTCCTGAGAACCACAGCCTGATTTCAAAAGCTTTCCTCTGCTGAAATCTTCCATATCCTGTCCTTAATCTCTTAAACCATCTCAACCCTGGAGCACAAATATTAGAGGAAAACAGGGAGATGCATTTCCATTCCCTGTGCTTCCTCTGCCTGGATGAGAATGGCATTACCAATCTCTTTGCTGGCCCATGTGGTTTTGTCAGCATCTGTTTCTTGGAAGTGAAGTGAGTTGCATGACCTCTTCCATAATTAAATTCACTTCACTGCTGTTAAAAAGAATCCATATCATATTCCTCCTTCAGTAAATGCATAAAGCTCCAGCTCCCAAGTTATCTCTTCCTTTCCTTCCTCTGTTTCTCCCATTACAAAGCTGTTTCCAAACTTCAGTGCAAGCATGGCCAGGAACATTTAATTTCAAAATACATATGTATTACTCTTTAGATAATCCCCACTATTCCTGTGCCATGCTTTACCTTAAATCTTTTTCACTCCTCCATCTTTCTGTAAAGTTATTACCAAAAAAAAAAACAAAAACCAGCCAAAGCCTTTCTCAGTCACTGCTTTTAGCCAAGTTTTTATATTTTCTGCTTTGCAGCCAAGATGGCCAATTTAAAACAGACATAGAACAATGCCAGGGAGGAGACCTCTATATATGCAAGATTTAAAAAAGTTTATAAAGGTGAGTTTTGGCTCAAATTAAAATTTATTTCTGCTGAAGTTCATCCTGTCTCTTAAGATAAACTTTTAAACTGTCTCAAATTTCTAGAAGTCTCACAGATATCAAGGATTCCAGCACTGAACTCAAGCAGCCAGCCTGGTTTCCCAAGTTAATCCTGACTGCCTCCCTATGGAGCATCCTTTGGTATGGTGTGAAGAACCTGACAAAGTCCTCATGCAGTAGGAATGGCACTTTATATGAAATAAAATCATGCTTGGGGGAACAAATATAATTTTTTATTTGGTTCATATCCTTCACAGGAAGCATTTTCTTCTTTTTTTCCTCCTGCTGCCCATACTCCTGCTCATATTAGGTGGGTACCATGTCCAGCCAACCCTTCTCTGCTGGCTCTGCTGGCAGATTCAAAAGGTATTTCTTTCTCTTGTTTCTTTAAGGACTTGAATTAAATTTTTACCAATGTCTTTTATGGCCCCTAACTAAGAAAATCAGGTAACCTATTTCACTGAGGTGAAGAAATCTATTTATTTCCATGTGTGTAATATGAGTAATTCATGGAGCAGTTTCCCCTGGCTCATCTGGATTTGGGCCCTGCACAGTCCAGGCACACTGGGCAGGATAAAGAGGAAGGTGGTGAGCCATGGGGTTAAAATATCCCAATTTCCATGAGGCTTAGAAAGTTTAACCAAGCAATGCCAATGCTGCTGCTGCAGCTGCTGCCTTCACACCTCTTTTCTCCCTGGCTTGCCGACACAGAACACAATTTTAGATGTGCTCTGGGCATTCATTGTCTTGGATGCTGACCCAGAGTGCCCAGCACTTTGCTGCTCTCAGAGACTTTCAGCTGTTCCACTGAGCAGAGAGAAGCAGGATATTGGAGGCAAGATCAAGTCCCCCCCATTTCCCAGCACTGAATCAAACAAAACCTTCTTCCACCCACACATTGCTGTCTCAGCTTAACAACAAAAACAACCTGCCAATCTCTCCCCACACAGAAACCTTTAAAGTTTTCATCAAAACTAAAGGAAAGGTACCACAAAATTTCTCAAGCCCACCAGGCACAAATTGCTGTAATTCCTTTCAAATTATCTGCTGTTATTTTCTTTGAAATCACTGCATGAATCAGATGAGAAGTGAGGGAGTGGGGTATTTCCTGTACCAAAAACATGCCACAAATAAAGACAAGAAAGTTTTGCTTCTCTCCAGAGCAGCACTTGTTGGCCAGAACTGTCAATGTTTCTGAGGAAAGACTTTAATCCAGAGAGTCTAGGTGGTAAAAGTAAATATAGGGTCTTTAAATGCTCTTGTAGGTATGGGGGAGATTAATTTGGGAAAATCACCAGCAAAAAAAACCCAAATAAATAAATTGAACCTACTGTAAATAGGGACAAGAAAAGAGACAGGAAAATAACAGAGTGAGATTTAACCTTGATAAAGCTGAGACAGCTGCAAAAAGGGAAAACAACTGAAATATTTGCTCTGACAAGGAATGAGGAGAACTAACAATGAATACTCAGAATGTGATGAAAATAATATGGCAGAGCCAGACTCTGAATTTAGGTCTTCCCACACCTGCAACCATAGGACTGTGCTGAATTCCTAGAAGCAAGCTGGAAAAAATAATGAAGATTAACAAAAAGCTCACAAGAGTAGTTTATCCAAGCTGTGGGATAGGAAGGGCTTTGGGGTATCCTGTTATTTAAAGGTGTGTTAAAAGAACAGAATCAGAAACTTTGAAATATATATATAAATATATATATACATGTGTGTGTATGTGTGTGTGTATATATATGTATAGTAATCAAATACCACATATATATTTTATAGAGACACTGCTAGGTAGAGAAAATCTAGGATAAATTATCAAGGTGGATAATTTATTAATTTATTAACAAGATTTATTATATAATAACTCCCCTGAGGAAGGGATGAGCACAAAGTTTCTTGAAATACTAAACATGAATTTTTTTCCAAGCCAACAANTGAAGATTAACAAAAAGCTCACAAGAGTAGTTTATCCAAGCTGTGGGATAGGAAGGGCTTTGGGGTATCCTGTTATTTAAAGGTGTGTTAAAAGAACAGAATCAGAAACTTTGAAATATATATATAAATATATATATACATGTGTGTGTATATGTGTGTGTATATATATGTATAGTAATCAAATACCACATATATATTTTATAGAGACACTGCTAGGTAGAGAAAATCTAGGATAAATTATCAAGGTGGATAATTTATTAATTTATTAACAAGATTTATTATATAATAACTCCCCTGAGGAAGTGATGAGCACAAAGTTTCTTGAAATACTAAACATGAATTTTTTTCCAAGCCAACAAAGGTGCCCTGGAGAGAAAACCTGTGCTGGCAAGGAGCATTTAATGTCCTCTCCCATGGCTGGTTTGTGAAGGTCCTTGGGGACTGAAGGAGCCACAGAGATGCTGCCAATGCTTTCCAGTGGTTTGCTATCAGTCCAAAGGGGGGAAACAGCTGGAGAGTTCCTAGAGCAGCTCATGCAACCTCCCAAACCAGATCCTTCTCCTCAGCCTGTCATGATGGAGCCAAGAGTGGAAGTGGCTCATGCCATGGAACATCTGGTCTGCCCTGTCATCAACAAGGACAGTGCTATTCCCTTATTATTGTGATTCCTTATTGATTTCATGAGGAAAAGCAGAAAAACAAGGAGGAAGACAATCACAACTGATGAGGGAGAGGAGCAACTTTATTTCTTATTTTCCAAGCTTCTTTCCAGCACATCCCTGCTGACCCACCTATCTCCAGTCCCACTTATCTCCAGACCAGAGAGCCAAGGGCAGTGTCTTTGCTCAAGAAAACAAACTTGTGTACCCTCTGCACATGGGTTTTGCCTATTAATCACCTTCTGGTGTCATTCCAGATATTTTCTGTGAGTGTATTAAAGCCATTCCAAGAGTGGGATGGATATGAGATGAAAGATCTCTTGATAGAAGGAGCTGTAATTTCAGATGGAATTGCTTCAGGACTTATGGCTCTGAGAAAACTGCACAGATGTATTTCTGAGTATTAACTTATCACTGAATAGGCACTGGTTCAGCATAATTTTTATTTCAGTCTTGGGATTTCCCTGACAACCTCCTCCAAATCATTCCTGTCTGTTAATGTCCTGTCAGATTTAATGATTCTGGCTTCTCTGACAGTTTTATCCTTAATGTGAAATAAATACCTTCCTGATGCTTCTCTCTGTGCTGCTGCTGATGTGATAGATCAACATTTTTATTTAGGTTTGTCCTTTGGCCTTCAGAGGACAATCAAAGCTGGCCACTGAAGGCCATGAAATGGATCCTTTGGGCTTCACTGGGAGTTAGAGCGGTGCCCTGACCAGGTGGGAATGCAAAGGTCACTGATGCAGATATGGAGGGGGTCAAGCCAGGGGAATGAATCTCAAAGGAAGCCACTCCTACTTGGTAACTAAAGACAGATGAGTTATTTGAGAGACAAAATATTTTTGCCAGAGGAAGCAGAAAGAAGGGAAAGTCCTGAGGCTCTTGGGACAGCACAGGCACAGGACCAGTTAAGAACACACCAGAGGAAGGAAAGCTTTTCCTCACTAAAACTTCTTTCACTCTGTGCAACCCAGTATCCACAGTGCTCACAACCTCCATAACCAGCCCTGGTGCATTACCCACGAGCATTTACTCCAGACACAGCATTTCTTTACTCAGCCCTTGCAAGAAGTAACATCTTTGCCTTAAATTTTGCTTCAGAGAGGCAGGGTCCAAGGCAATGCCAGCAGGACAAATGGTCCTCCCTGAGAAGTTGTCACCTTTCCACAGACCAATTGTTTTCTTCAGGTTTTGCCTTTTTTGGGCTGCAAATCCCTGTGCTGTGGTCCCTCAGGACTGATTATTATGGGAAGAGGATCACAGTTATGTGATTTGTCTCCTGGATTGAAGGAGAGGCTTCTGCAGAGGCTCTCACCAAACACATCCCTCTCCTTGGAATGAGTGCATGGAGCTTAAACTGCTGATTTTGTGTCCAACTTTGGTTCTTAAAATGAGGTGACAGGAACATGTCCCTCCCAATGTTCCTTCCCTGAATTATGGAGCCTACAGAGGGATGCAGATCTTTCTTGGAAACATGATAACTGAAAATTGAGACCCTCCAAGGAGGATATTCCCCATGATAAGACTTGATTCTGACTTATTTCTGTGCCTGCTTAATGTGACCAAAATATTTCCAGAGCAAGTCAATGCAAGAAAACAGGGCGGCCCCGAATAACAAAATATGAGGTGGAGAAGAAACCTCTGTCTCTAACACAGCAAATATTTCAGAAAACATCATTTTTCACTACACTGTTTCCTCCTCTGATTTTTTAATCTCCATTTTTCCACAGAATAAGCCAGACCAAAAAAAAAAAAACCAAAACAAAAACCAAAAAATAAACCAACAAAAACCACCATCCCAATACCCAAAACCTTCTCAAAAGGTCAGAATGATGAATAATATTTCATACTGCAGGTTGCAGAGTCGTTGCATTCTTTTCCAACAACTCCAAAACCACATGAGAACATTTGCAAATACCTTTGAAGATAGCAGGGAACGAGTCCATTTAAAAAAGGGCCTCACTCTCCTACTTAGGCAATATTCAGCCCAAAAAACCTAATAACTGGTAACACCTTCCATTATTAGCAGCAAATCCTCTGTAGGTAAATTATCCCTTAATCTGCCAGTTCCACTGTCAACATTTAATTAATCTGCCTAAGATCCTGGTGCTGCCTCAGGGGGCTAAAGGCATTTTTCCCCATTTATTTAGAGCTAAATCATAAGCCAGTTGCCATTTTTAGGCACTTGAACACTTTCTGACTTTCCAGATGTGCAACACCATTTTTTTCAGCAGCAGCAGATGGTTTTAGACAGATTTTGAAGCCTAATTTCAGGGCTGATAGCATTTTCTTGTAATATATGTGTTGTTTAAATGCAGGCACATCAGTGATCCTTGGTCATCATTATTTGTCTTCATTCTGTAAATGAATATCCCTGAATTAATTAGTCCCAGGGCAGGATGGAGGGATAAATGACTTGTGTTCAATAGGCAGATTATGCTTATGAGAAACTCCAGGTTTACAAGTTGTGCTTTTCACTTCTTTTCCAATTCAACCAAACTCCTGGAAGGGGCATTTTTTTCCAGGAACAACTTTGGTATGAAACTTTTTAAACCCAGAATATGAAATGCTCTCCTGTTCTGTGCTGATGTGTTGGCCCATTTAATCTTCTGATATAAAGACACCACTGCATGTGGAGTTACTGTTTTCTGATAAAAATAGTCAGGGTTTTTTGATAGTATCAGCAGCACTTTCAGCAATCACTGTAACAGAATGAGGTAATTTGGGCCCATTAGGTCTCAACTTCTTACAAATCCTTTCTCCAAACAATTTCTCAATTTGAATTGCTTGTTTCAGCAACAGCAACAACAAAAAGTAAAGTTATTATACTCCTGGAATTCTTCAGCATGCAGAAACAGTGGAAATAACAACAAAATTCCTTAAAAAACACAAAAATATACATACATTTGCAAACTCCTCTCTTTTGGCCAATGCCCACAGCCAGCACAACCTGGAGTTCATCCTGCATCCATTTGTTTAATCAACGAAAGAACAATGAAACATTTCTGGACATTCCTGTAATTGCCTTCTATCCATTAGCTCTGGCAGCTGCTTGGCAACTCTTCCCTTGACCTTCAAAATAAACCCACCCTCTGAAGAAAACACTGCAAACCTCTAGAGCCAGCCTGCTCCCTGCAAAGTGATTCATTTGGGTTTGAAACCAAAGCCAGTGTGCTGATAACGTGGAGAAAGCAGAGGGAGAAAAGGGTTGAAGAGCTTGGAACAAGCTCTGCAGGATATTCTTACCACACTTCAGGTTTTCCAAGGGATGGGAAATGAGCACTCTGGGCACATTTGAAAGGCTTAAGAGGAGATCTTCCTCATTATCCACCTCCTCATCCCCATGATTGTGGAGACGCCCTTTTTAAACCTACATTGAAGTCCTTCATGTTGCTCAAGTCTCTATCAGCCAAAATTCAAGGGCTCCCCTCTCTGAGACATCCCTGAAAATTCCTTCCATTATTCTGCTGATAAAACAGGAATATTTCACAGGATAACATATACTGATAAGAGGTGAGGGCTGAGATGAAGAGGTGCCTTATGAAACCCAGTTAAGAAACACTTGGGTTATCTCAACCAGATGTTATTAAACTCACCACAGGAATTACTGGCTTAGATATGCTGGCCTGGCTTAGGAAGTGTTCAAGCCACATGATTAAAACAGTCTCTTTTAGCTTGAAAATCCACCTATCCTTGCAGCTATTGAACTTCTCTGGAATTCATGGGACAATATCAGTTTCTACTATTTTTTTCAGAAAATTACTTGCAAAGAAAGGCTTAAAAAGCATCCAAAGAACAAAAAGTTCCCTAATCTTTTAATAGTTTTCAAATCAATATTCAAATCAGGAATCATCTGCCTCAGGATTTATGAATTAAATAAAAAGTTAGAGCTCTTACCTACCATGTACACTTTTATCCTTCTGGACATGCTCAGTTGTATCCAAGGAAAACTTAATTAATCTTGACTTAAGTCAAAATAAACAATTTAAAGCATTTTTAAATCCTCTCTGGGGCTCAGAAAAAAAGCAAACAAGCTTCCTAATGGAAGACATGATTTCATTTCACAAACTCTTCCTAAGTTTTCTTCAATTTGCTTGAACATCTGCAGCAATTTTCCAAAAAAGAAAGCAACAAGGATTGCTTGTAGCTAAAGAGCTTGAGTTCATGTCCCATCTGATTTTTCCTGACAGTCCTCAAGATGCTCCTAGGAATGCCCTGGACTTTTTTTCTTTTATTTTATTTCTCCCACTCCTTCCTTCATGTATAGCAAAGAGTCCTGGGGATTCATGGCATAGGGAGTGGGGGCATCACTTGCTTGTTCCCTTTCACAAAGAGTGTTCCCAGCACCCCAGGTGTGCATGGGGATGGCAGACCTAGGGCCCCTCTAAAACACCGAGTTCCTCTTGCCTAGATGTACTTTTTTGGAAGAAGACAAAGAGGATTTTTGGTTTAGGTTGATATCAGGAAAAAGTTCTTTGCCCTGAGACTGCACTGAGCAGGCTTCCCAGGGAATGGGCACAGCTCCAAGTCTCTCTGGGTTCAGGATGCACTTAGAAAACACTCTCAGGCCCAGAGTGGGATTCTTGGGGTGTCTGTGCAGGGCCAGGGCTTGGATTCAATGGTCCTGGTGGGTCTCTTCCAACACAGCATATTTTATATTTCTATGATAATGTATTTCTGCAACCAGCTCCACACACACCTGTATTTACTTAACCTCAAAGTGAAGTTTGTGCTGGACATTGCTGGGTAAGGTGTCATCCTCCATAACCTGCTTAAATTCTTTACTCTCCTCAGAAAAAAAACACTGAAATTGTCAAAGCCAAGTGCTGAATTCATCTCAGGGCATGCAGAAGGTGATCTAAGTGTGTGGCTTACAGTTCACTGAACTATCACACATTCACTGCCTGGAAATATTTCCAAGATACACAAACCAGTGAGGCAGGATGGAGCAAGGAGCTGTCAAAGAGCTCAGAGGAGCTGGGCAGGGCCCAGGAAAGACAGTGACCTGAAAGAGGTGCTCACATGGAGGTCAACAAGCTCACACCAGAGACCAGCTATGAACAGCAACTTCCAAACCCTCCAAGGACTGATGCCAGTGTTTGGTGACTCCATTGGGAATCCAGTGACAGCCCTCAACTCCATCTTTCCCATGAAGATGACAACAGAAGCTGTCTGTGTGCTGCCTTGAACCTCAGAGTCAACACATTCATCCTGTTCAGTTAGTCAGTACAGGGCCATGACTCAAGAGAGACCAGAATACAACAGGAAATTGGGGATATTAAGCATAAAGTTTTATCTACTGGCCTGTTCCTGAAAGGAAAAGGTTATGGCAACTGTATCCTAAGCAAAATGTGAGAAGAGAGAAAACTTATTTTTTGCCTTTTTGTTTGTTTCCAAACGTAAAAGGAAGGGAATTCCTCATTATCTTATACAGGGCTGCACAGTTTTGGGCAGCAAAATCAATGAACTTTAAATTTCAGTGCTCAGGAAGGCAAAAGTTTCAAATGCTGAGAAAACTTCCCTTTAAAAATTCCTAAACAGTCTTAATATTTACAATGCACAAGATCATCAGAATAAGAGCCACAAACAGCTCTTCTATGTAAAATCTTCGAGGCAGAAGAAACACTGACATAAGACTTGTCCTCCTTCCACCAGATATGGGAAGGAGAAGCAGAATTCTTTTAAGGTAGATGAAATTTTCTTTTGGATAAAATTCCACCTTCTATTATTCATCACAATGGAAACCTGGTGGAATTCAGCCACAGACAGCTGAGTTCTGCATTTCTTTTCTCTGCCTGAATTTAAGTCTTTTGTTCACATAATTGTAGAGCTCTGTAAAGGTCACTCAAACCCAAGCAAGAGTGACAGATCAGTCCATCCTCATCACTGCAAGGTCTCAGCCTAGGAAGCCTTTTGCTTTTCTTCTTTATGTTCATTCTCCCGTTTGTTTCTTTGCTTGTTTTACTTCAAGACAAGAATCTGCTTTCCTTTTTACCTTTGTTATTCTTTCACTCAGGCATGACTTTCTATTTGTTTCTCTTTATCATAGTTGATCAATCTTCTGAAATGCTAAAGTTGCAAAATTCATTTTTTAATTAAAAATTCTTTAGAAATGAAGGAATTATTTAAAAAATTAAACCAGGAAATATTTTCCCAGAGGTGTACATATGCATAATTTCTGATCTCTGATATTTATTAATTTTCAAAAAATTTGTGATTTGAAAAGGTTACTCTTCATTATAGTTCTGACAGGTAATATGTGATTCCTTTGTGTCTTTGAGGGCATTTTTTTGAAAATGAACTTTTAGATGGTTTTAAAATGTAAATTTAAAGGTGTCTGTTGAAACAGAAAATGAAAATATAATATGAAATGTCCTGGTTCTGTGCCATTGCTCTATTCTGGATGAAGTATCAGACCTACCATTGATTTTGTGTTTCTTTTCCTTCATGATAACCATGTCCATAAAACCACAACATTCTAACAGATCAGTAAAATATCCAGCTTCAGCTGGAGAAAGGCTTTCTGTTTGGTGGGGCAGCAAACACATATCCATTTCCACCACGAGCTGTAAACTTCCAGTGTCACAGAACAGGCACTTGCTCAGGAACAGTCCACCCATTTATCCAGCCTCTCAAAGCCATGTCCTGTTCCCAGTTTGCTGGGAGCAGGGAGTGCCAGCCCTGTGATGGACCAGACCAAAACACCCCTTGGCACAGCAATTCCCCCGTGCTGAGGTCTGTGCTGCCCTGGCTGCTCCACCTCCAGAGCAAGAGCTGGCTTGGTTGAAGGAACGAGGTGAAAATAGGTGATAAATACATGCCATGACACAGATGTGTCTCATTTACAGTGCAGAGCAAGATTTTGGAGTTAAATTCCCATTTACTTGTTGAAAACAAGGTTTTATTAATGTAAGGAAATTCTAAGGCATCGGTGTTTCAAGGCAAGCAGTGAAGATCTACATCACTGCAGTGTTAGAAAGGTGAGATTGGGATTCCTAGAACCTGAAGTTTGATCTACATGTAGAGAAAAGCAAGAGAATGGGAGAGAAGTTTATCATCCTAGCTGCCCAGGTACCAATTAAATACCCAAAAAAGCCTTTTCCCTCTGTCCTCAAAGCTGCCAGGAGCTGCTATAAACCTTCCACCCAGCAGAGCCCCTGAAACAGGCTGTTAGCATTTGTCATCCTCCCTCTCCTGCAAAACAAACCCTCCATCCATGTGTCCCACTGCAGAGCAACAACACAGATAATGGAGATGCCAAGAAATGTTATTTTGTGTATTTCTTCTCCTTCCCCTTTCACGCAGCTTCTGTGAAGGATCCTGACAGGTGGTTTGAATAAAACATCCCACGTGCTTTCTTTTCTTTTCATCAAAGGCTGACAAAGGATAATTTGTTTGCTGCATCCCTCCTTCAATGCCTTTATTGGGAAAAGCTGCAGCAGAGGCATTTTTGGAAGCAACAGTTCTCCCAAGCATTCCTGGGTGGCTGAGCTGAGCAGCAGGTGTGGGCAGACAGATAGATCAGACTGCTCTGATGCACTGCAGACCAACATCTCCTCTCCAAGCCAACCAGGGCTACCAGGCATTGATTAAAATTGAGCCCTGGCCAGCGGGTGTCACTAAAATTAAGCTGCAAGGGAAATTAGAAAAAAGGAAAGGGAAAAAGAAAAAGCATGGGGGCAAGATAACCTGAATTTTAAAAGCATTCCAGACCTTATTTTTGGCCCCAAGCCTTGTTTTGAATCCTTCCTTTGGTCAAACAATGGCAGTGAGATCAGAGCCACGCATCCAGTGCCCGCCGATTACTCAGAGGCTGACGCTGGCAGGGAATTGCTGCTGGGATGCCTGGATGGGATGGGAAATGCTTTTACTGAGGTATCCCTGGTGTGGTGGCATGTTTCTTTAGGGGTTTCCTACTGCCCTGTCCCTCCTGCAGTGGGGGGACGCCAGCCAGGTGACTCACTGAGGTTCTGCCCCGTGTTTACTGCAACAAAACTCCCCACAGGGAGTTGCTCGCTGTGCGCAGCCCGATTTTCCCAAGAACACCTCAAAGGGCTAATTTTAAATCAACAAAAGCTTTGGAAGGCAGGGAGAAGGGAAGGGGGAGGAGGGTTTCTTGAGGGAGGAAAGAGATGGCAGAAATAGCCTCCTTCCTTTTTCCTCTCTCTTGTCCAAGATAAGGAAACATCACACGCTAAAGGCAATTTAAAAACAACTTAAAAGGCAGATAAATTTAGTCACAAGTATTTCACTGGGTAGACAGTCAAGATATAGAAAAGTCTTCAGCCAGAAAATTTTTAGGGAAAATTACCAGTGGTTAAGGCAAAGGGGCAAAAATCAAGGAGATATGGTTGGCATTAAATTAATGTAGGACAAGGTCATAAATGCCCAGTTCATCCACCCACAGCAAAGGCAGGCTGAGTTGGGATGTTTCCATGCACTTTGATTGGAGATGTCCTTCTGTAAAAAGGGTGGAATGGCCCATGGTGAGAAAAAATACGTAATTTTTATATTAAAGAGTTCATGTTGCGGTTCTGTCAAGACTCAGACTCTTTCAGAACCCTAAAAGGTAAAAAAGCTTATAATTCTAGGATTTAAAAAAGGAAGGGGATGAATGAACATCACAGGCACTGCTGTGGTCTGATGATCCTTCTGTGAAAAACTGAAGGGACTTGCATCTCTGAGGTGGGGAAATGGCACCAGAAAATGACACTGGGTTGAAGTTTTGCATGGAACCAAACCTGCTGGAGTCACACTCCAGTTGCAATACAAGGATTATAATAAAGTCCCCTCCTTTCATGTCTCCTTTCAACTGTTTTTTGCTACTTTATTGACTATTTTCTCAGTGGTCTTTGGTTTATATGGAATTTGAGCCGACTTCTAAAGTTTGTCGGGCCAACAAAGATATTCTATTCATGATTGTGGTGAGCATGTATCAACCACAGGTCAGCACTAGCTCGAGGACATCTGCACAATGCTCCATTGCACTAAGCAAACATGTCTTTAATCTCTCTGTACCATCTGGAAAATAATATTTCTTTTATTTTTCCCTTTTGATTTTCTTTTCTGTTGAGATTGCAAGTATTAAAAGGCAAGCCCTTTCTCTGATTACAAAAGGATACATCAACACAAGCAGGACAAACAGTCCAAGACCTGTTCCTTGGCCCTGAAGGCAAGTGGTGTGATTCATCTTATGGCCATATGGCTAAACTTTTGTCCATGTGAAGAAAAAAAGAGTGGCCTCACCCACACCTTCTCCTGGGAATGGACTCTGACCCGTGGTAGTATTTGAACCATCTCTAAACATTTTCTGGGAAAGAGAAAAATGGCATGGAGTGAAAATGTTCCAGGGAGTAGATCACTATGGAAGCTTGCAGGCCTGGCCCTAGTCATCTTTAACAGCATAAACTCAGCTTAGGTGTACAATGCCCAAGACAAAAAGACAGAAAGTTGATTTGGACCTATAGGAATAACTAGAAAAGAAAGAAAAAATAGGGTTTTTCCAATTTTGTTTTTGGTTGGGCTTCTGTTAACTCAAATCTCTGGTTGTGAGCACCTCCCAGAAGGAAATCACTGACTCGAAGGCAGCAGGCAGCCCCTACACAATCCAGCACATGCTCTGGTGCACTCCCAGCCACTCTCTGCTTGGTTTTCCAGCCCTGGAAATATGTCTTTCCAGCAGAATATTTTACACCAGCTCATGAGGGGAAAATGCCATTAAAGAACATGACTCTCTTGACAGAGCGGTGCTGGTGTGCATTGCTTGGCTTGGCTGTGGTGCACTTCGAAACATACAGCAAGGAAAGAATCATCACTCAGATAATCCTTCCCAAGTGCAGTGAGAAGGAACTGCTGGTGCCACAGAGCAGAAAAGATTTCCAAAGCCTGGATTCTAATTTCCTGATCTTTATAAAGAAATTGCTCATCTGCAGCTAATCATGTTTGCGCCTTTCGCCGTCTCCAAGAGCAACATTTTCCAAGGTGCTTTTAATGAACTGAACAGCCTCCTAAAGACTCAGGAGAGACAGAGAGGCTGTCAGAGACAAATCCCTTTATTTGATTAGGCTTCACAGGATCTTGGTACATTCCTAACTGAAAAGAACACAACAAAGATTGATCCTCCTCCCACCCAAATCGGTTGGACTTTTTCTCCAAGGCGGGACCAAATCCAGCATGTACTAATTAGAAATGTGTTTTGATGAAATGTTGTTGTGTAGTGTGAGGCGTGGAACCAGGAAAGCAGAGTGGGTTGCAGGAGAGACACAGGTAGAGGTGACTTCCAAAGGGAAAAAGATGAGGAGAGACCAAGGTGGCTGGTTGGAAAGGCTCAATGGGGAACAATGAGAGGCAACCACACAACCTGAACCTCAGCTCTCGTGGGGGCTTGGCCCCTTCTGTGGGACACAGTGGTGTAACCCCACCTACATTCCCAACCCTGGGCCAATAGATAAAGGCATTTCTTCCTAATGAACTGCTTCATGTGCCTTGGCAGAGAAGTGCATAGCTGGGAGCAGTTGGGGAAGTGTTTTGTCAGAGGCAGCCTGGCTGGAGGTTTGCTTGTAGCACTCTTTGCTGGAGTTCTGTTGGGCTACATTTCTCATTTACAATCTGTTCTGCTTTTGCTGCTTCGTTTTCTTTAAATATTACTTCTACTCTGTCTAAAAGAGCATTTTTCCCCAAACCCAGATGAAACGCTCAGAATTCTTTGTTTAGAGGATTTAGTGGCAGATTCTTGCAATTACCTGCACGTAACACGGTCTCATAAACACCTTTGACAGAAATCACAAGGCACATTCTGCACTTCCAGGCAGAGTCTGTGGTTTGTCTGTCAATTTATCTCCCACTTTTACACTCTCTCCTTTTCTGGAAGCCAAATATTGCATGAAATTTGAGAACATAATTCGAATCAGCTCAACATAAATTGAAATGTTGTCAAAGGTTTATTCACAAGTTATAGATTCAGTTCTACAGAAAAATAGACTTTTCCTTCTGCTCTGTTCTTTTGATGATAACCTACTTCTGAACAAATGAAAACCCACTCCAGTTTTCATCTGCAGCTTTCCTGACAAGTGAAAAATTGACTAATTCCATGAAATAACATTTTCTTACATGTTTTCCTTCTTTGGTACAGCAGAGATTTGGCCTGGACAGAACACCAACCTGCCAGGATTATGCGGAAGGCGTGGTATTTGTGGTATTTCAGACCCACTCCACACAATTAAGCCAGCTTTGTTCTATTTTAAATTCACAGAACACGGCGATCACCTCAGAAGTAACTTCCAGAACGTTTTGATTTGTTTTGTTTTGTCCTTAAAGGATGCAAGTTCCTGGCTGATTTCCAGAACATTTAAGTTTTAAACCTGAATAATCAGCTTCTGAGGGATCACCTGAGCTGAACCTGCAGATCCTTGACAAGAGTTACCTGTTGAGAAACAGGCAGATCTTCTCAGCACACCGAGTTCTGTTCAGCTTCAGGCCTCCCTGTGAGATCTTCTGTAACTGCCAAACTATATCTTTTCAGAAGTATCTAGCAAAAGTCTTCAACATCTCTGACCAAACCTGCTGGGTAAATGAAAATAAAATAAAATAATCTATAAAGCTCTACAATGTTCCAACAGTGCTGGTCTATGCTGATGTAAAAAAAAAAAAAAAAATAAAAATCTCAGATGCCTACATTAAAAAATAGGAGCCATTATTCTACTTTTGGTTCTCCTATTTGATTGCAAACTGATTAAATCAGGTTAAATCTAGCTCAGTGTTTTCAGAGCTATGATAACCCCAAAGCAAATTGCATCCTCAGCTTTCTGACAGGAGTCTTAAGGGTCAGGACTTTAAATTCCATCACTTTGGTGGAGTGCCAAGTATTTTGGAAAGAGAAAAAAAAAAGAATCAAGCAATCTTCTATGCATTTTAACAGATGTAAATAATTTTAATAAAACCAAAGTGTTGCCTGGAACTCTGTGCACCCTGGAGCCTCATACAAGTTTTATTCTGACACGTTAAATAAAATCTAATGAGAAATTACCATTGATTTATGGGAAGAGAAAGGGGAATATTACTTTTATTTCATTTCCAAACTGTTGTGGAGCCAGTAATGGATAAGAATGATCTGTGCTGGATACTATGATGTAGTTTACATTGTGGTTACTGAGTTTTGGTTATGACATAATATCAACAGAGAGACATGGAAAAGGAAGAATTTTAAGGCATCTTCTGAGTTTGCTGTACCCTTACTTTCCAGCACATTTTTTTGTATTTAGTATGAATTTGAACATTATTTACCTACTCACATCTCAGTTGTTAGAAAAGGAAAATCTGGGACATTGGGATTCAAAACATGGAAGCCAAACACTCAAACCCCATTTCCTGACAACGAGCTCTTGCTGCTTTTACAGAGTCACAGAAGGGTTTGGGTTGGAAGTGATTGGAAAGATCATCTCCTTTCAACCCCTCTGCATGGGCAGGGACACCTCCCACCATCCCAGGGTGCTCCAAGTCACATCCAACCTGGCCTTGGACACTTCCAGGGATCCAGGGGCAGCCACAGCTTCTCTGGGTAACGTGTTCCACGACCTCACCACACTCACAGAGAAGAATTCTTTCTAATATCTCATCTAAACCTGCTCTCTGTCACTTTGAAGCCGTTCCCCCTTGTTCTGACACTCCAAGCTCTTGTAAACAGTCTCTTTCCATTTTTCCTGGAGCTCCCTCCAGGCCCTGCAAGGCCACAGTTAGGTGACCCCAAAACCTTCTCTTCTCCAGGTTGAACATTCCCAACTCTCCCAGCCTTTCCTCCCAGCAGAGCTGCTCCATCCCTGAGATCATCCTGGTGCCTCCTCTGGACTCTCTCCAGCAGCTCCAGGCCCTTCCCATGCTGGATCCAGGGCTGGGGCAGCTCTGCAGGTGGGTTCTCAGCTGAGCAGGGCAGAGGGGGAGGATCCCCTCCCTCGACCTGGGACTGATTGGCTCAGCCTAATGACTCAGTCATTAGAGGAGAATGTGAAATCTGCATCAATTTCTGGAAATAAAATATCTCTGGACATGACTGAAAGCTTGAGGCAGCTCTATTGTACCTGGGACACCTTGAATAGATGTTAAAATGGAAATGGGCTCAGCCTGCTCTGCTGTTTCCAAGCACAAAGTCAGAAAGCAAGGGAATTCTGTCATTATAACAATCCCTACAGATCTCCTTACCTTGACAGCTCTAAAATTGTGAGAACCAATTAAAACATCATTAAGTTTTCAGAAATACCTTTAAAAAGCAGGGAACTGGGATGCCTTGGAGATTCCAGTATTAAAGTGAGTAACCAATTTCTGCCTCTTCTCAGTTGTTTCTCTCACAGAAGAAACCTACAGAGGCTGATTAAATACAGAGAAATTATTCATTTGGCTCCTTGGCACGAGAAGGCTCCAGGATCATCCACTCTACACCGCTTCCCTAAAAAGGAGACAGGAGCACACGGTGCTCTCTGCAAAGTGCTTCCCAGGGAATGTTGAGGGAGTGATTAGGCACTAATGACCCTCCTGTGCCTCCTGGGGCAGGGAAAGGCCCCTTTTGCCCTGGCCCAGGCTGGTTTTTCAGCACGTTTGCCTTGGTAGCAGCACTGACTTTTTCACATCCCCATTTTCTGTTATTTAGTTGTTTCAGTTCCAAGTTTTCTTAATTTTATTTTTTTCTCTCCTGCTAACCTTGGTAAACAGTCCTTCAGTTGTCAGGTCCTGACTGATTATTTTCACCTGGCTAAAGACTCTGCATTTTTCCTTCTTTGGTAAAAACTTCACAGATGTAGATATTCATTCCCTGATAGGAAACCCAAATTAACAGATAAAAAAGACCTTTGTGTAGCCAAATGGTTGTACTTTTTTTTTTTCTATGAAGTGAACAAAATTTTTCTGTTTAAGTCAAGGCTACATTTTGTCTGGGAATCTGTAACTGCTCACCCAGTTAATTAATCTGAAAAAGACCATACGATTATTTTTGTGAGGAACCATCCATCACTGACTTAGCAGTGAAAGTGCACCATGGCTATAAAATTCCAGCTGAAATAGGCCAGCCCCATGGAATAACACACAGATATTTGACTTCAGTTGGTTTAAGACTATTATATTTATTTATTTTATGCTTTGGGAGCTACCAAGTCAAGAACCCCTTCTCAAATATGGATTTTTACTTGATTTCAGATACCGCAAAGCCAATTTTAGTGAAATCATCATCATTTTGAAATCAAATCATATTGATTTCAAGAGGAATAGAGTCTCACTTTTAAATCCTTTTAATGGGATACATTATCTTCCAAATGAGTTTCCTTCAATCCAGTGCCAAAACTTTTCTCCTCAAAGAAGTGATGGGTGGAGTCAGTCAGACTCCTCAGCTGGAATTAGGGATGTGTAGGCCTGTCAGGCTCTGCTATGAATTACTCCACACATCCTATGCCAATAGGGACAGAAGGCCCTTCAGACATGATACTGATGGATACTGTAAAGTGTTAAAGGCAGAACAGCAGTTTCCTGATTAATTCTGAGAGAATCCCAAAATGGTTTGGCTTGGAAGAGGGCTTGAAGCTCATCCAGTTCCAATCCCCTGCCTTGGGACACCTTCCACTAGACCAGGTTGCCCCAAGCCTCATCCAACCTGGTCTTGAACTGTTTCATTTCTAATTTCACAGCATCCACTCAAAATCACAGGGGAATTTTTGTTTTTATTTTGCAATGAGATCCTGCATGTTAGAGCACAAAGGTGCTGGTTTCATTCTCAAACTCCAGGCTGTTAAGAAATAGGGACTGAAAAATTAAACTCAGTCAATAAGGATTTCCCTGAATATCCTTAATCATATTAGGACAGAAGTAAACAAAAGACAATTGGATGGGGACACTTTATATATATCCTTGAATTGAATTAATTTTCTTTCTTCTCTCAACTCCCCTTCCCCTTATTGCAATCTTGTATTGCTTTGTCATTATCTGCTTTATTTCGATTTCAGGTGATAGAAGGGCAGACAGGACATTTTAGGTAGCCACTTTTAATGTAATAATGATAATAATGTAACAATAATGTCATAATAACACTCATTTACAACATGAGTGCATTCAGAGAGACGTGCAAGCTGAGCTGGGGCTGCCACATGCTGCTAATTTTGGATAAAGCAGCAGTTTCAGGCTCCAGCTCTGGAGAATGTTGGAGCATTCACCCTTCTCACTCCTAATTTACACCAAGGGCAGCTGCAGCGTGGCTGAGTTTATTTGCTATAGCAGCAAACATCTTGGCACGGGCTGGCACTGGCACCAAAGGCAGAAAAATGTCACCAGAGGCCATTTCCTACACACAGCCCTGGGATTGCTCAAAAATCCCTGCTGGAAAAGAGCCAGCTGAGCCCTGAGCCCCCACAAAGGGCTCCTCGTGCGTCAATGACACCGATCCTGATGCTGGTTAAAGACTCTGCAAGCTCGGAAAGAGCAGGCAGAAAATGCCTCTGAAGTCACAATTCTTGTGTGCTTCGTGTGTTCCCAAGGAGACTCTAAAAGGTGGGTCAGGGTGGGCCATCTGTTCATCCAGCCCTCAAAATTTGTCAGGTAATGAGTTCAGACCCAGAATTTCAAGGATAAAGTTAAAATGGACAGGTTTATCTCAAAGGGAAAGCAGCATTTCACACAGTTCTGATATTCAGGTATTGATCTGTGCCAGGGGCGCTCAGACCAGACCTCATACACATCCTCAAAGCCCAAAAATCCCATCTGTCTGTCACAGGGGGTGGAAAAGTAAAGCTCTTCCCCTCTTTTTGCCCTATTTTTGGTATAAAATGGAAAGAAGATCAATGCTGCAGTAAACAAAATGCAACTTTGCTTCAGCTCCATGGGCAAAGGTGATTACAAGAAATGTTAGCTATGACTTTGACTTAAAACCAGACAAAATCTCCTGACTAACATTTACTTTCCTGATCTGAATAGTTTGTTTCTCCAGTTCTCTGTTTTCACACTTAAAATTTGTGTCTGATTTGCAGACTTAGATAGCACAACAGGCACAATGAGCCAAGAGTTTTCCCAGGAAGCCCTGACTGAGATATGTTAATGAGCTTGTTCATTAAAAAAGGTCCTTTATTTTTCAAACTCCTTAGCAATAAACTGAAAAGCACAAACCACAGATTAAAATAAAGGCCATGTACTGGTAAACAGCAGGTAAGGACACCTAAATATAAAATATTTCTGAACATAAAGAGCAGAAGAGAGTAGGTCTATATTTTCTGTAAGGCTCTGGGCAGTGGCTTGCCTTAGGATTTTGATTACAGATCAAAGATAACCATAATATAAATTCTCTTTATTTGTATCTGTCTGGATGTTGAATATTTTCCGGTAATGAGAATATTTTTCTATTAATTGTCATTAAAATTCACAGCAAAGCAGAAGCTCATTTTACTGGGGTGCTGTGGAGCTAAAAATCAGTAATAAAACTCTGGTACAGACACCTGGAACTTAATCTTGGATTTGTGATTGGTATTGGATGTGAGGCACAACACACTGATTTGGCATTTCATAACTGTTCACCTTTATAATGGAAAAGATGGAAAGAAATGTTAAATCAGAATCCCACTGGCCACAGAATCCCACATAATCCCAGAATGGCTGGGTTGGAAGGGACCTTAAAGCCCATCCAGTTCCAACCTCTGCCATGGGCAGGGACACCTCCCACTGTCCCAGGCTGCTCCAAGCCCTGTCCAACTTGGCCTGAAACACTTCCAGATCTGTAGAGGCAGGAGAGAAAAAACTAATCTGGATTGTTTAGCATGCAACAAGACTGAGATGATCTCATGGAAAAGGAAATTTGAATTTTCCCCAGACCAAGAGTGGTGGTGATGTGACTTTGATGTATGTCTGCAGCAGAATGAAGGAGCAAAGGAGATTTCCTTGGGTTGCTGAAGTCAGCACACAACATCCTACAGCTCCTTTCAGGAACTTTTGTTGATTGTTTGGAGCAACAGGTTCCCATCCCAGAGATCCAGAGCACAGGGAGTCCTCAGCTGTCCATTAGTGCTGTGCAAACCTTACAAAAGTATTACCATGAAATTAATTTCCTTTTTAAAAAATAGCTTAAAATAGGTACCCAAAAGCTTGGTGTCCCCCCTGGGGACTCACACCACGACTGAAAGTCAATCACCAGCAGCACCAAGGTTCAGTGAGGATCAGAAGGATGATGCTATGGGACCATGGGTCAGGATGGTGATTGCCAGAGGCACTCTGATCTGAGATCCTGTGCACACACCCCACAGCCTCCCCAGAAGCTGCTTGAGACCTTCAGACCCTCCAGCAGCCAACCTGCCACCCTCTGTCCCCTCCAGGGCCATGGCCTCTCCCAGGCCTGGCTCACAGACCTCTCCCCTCCTGTCCAGCTGGGATGGAGGTGTCCTGACAAACCAGGCACTGCAGCACTGCAGCTCCCCAGGGAAGCACTCAGAGCCTGCTCTCTCCAGCCCCTGCACCCACAGGCACACGAGCCCTGTGAGCCACAGCCCCTTCTCCAGCCTTCAGAGCCCACACAAACCTGTCCCTCACCCAGGAAAACACCTGGAAAAGGAGTTTAATAAAGAGACAGGGCAGGCTGAGCTGAGCAAGTGCAGAGTGTGGCCAGCCCAGGTTTTTTACAGGTTCTACAGCTTTTTATCCCCTTATTCTCTGTTTTCCCACACTTGCTCCTCCCCAAGCCACATCGATTGGTCCTGCTCCAAAAATCCTACAATAACTTTCACACACTCTCACAGCTCCTGTAAAGCCAGCCCGAGTTTTATGGAATCTTCAAATGCTCCTCCCTTCCATCACTGCTCCTGTGAGGGCAGTAAACCCCACAGCTCTCAGGATCCCCCTGGGGAGAATTTCTTTGGCCAAGCCAAGACCTCTCAATGGGTCTCACCAGCCCTAGGAGTGACTGAGACAGAGAACTCCATTGCCACCACATTTTTGGGTTTCCTCCACCTAATTGTAGCTCCTCAACTCCTTGATGAGCCTTTGGGTTTATGGTGATTAGCTGTTAATCAATCTATGCTAATGGCTTAGGGAAACATTCTGCCAGGTTTATTGCTCTTTCTGGCCAGCCCTTCCATGGCACCAAGCATGTCTGGCACAACTCCTAATCCAAAAATAATTTCCCAAGGTCTGGAGAGCCCTGTCTGGCCAACATCTCGTTGTGCCCTCTTCCTTTCAGCCCCCTGTATCAATCACCAGCTTCTCCTCACCCAGATCTCTGAAGCTTTGAGAACCTACAAACCTCTTCCTCTGCTCCATTTGTTGGTTTGTGCCTTTCCCTGCAGCTCCCTCCCTCCAATTAAGCCACGAGTTTTATTTCTGACTTTCCTTCTCATTCCCTCTGGGCCAAAGATGTGTGATGCTGCCCACCCTGCCCCATTCACATCCCTACTCAAAGCTCCTTTTTCTGGGAAGATTCACCAAATCAGCTGCTGAAATGTTTTCTCCACCCCACTGTGAGATAAAAGGGCAAGAATGAGGAGATTGGTGAAAACCAGCAGCAATTGCTTCATCACAAAAACATTCTAGATCTTGCAGACTGCTTTTAAAGCAAAGAAGTCGATTTTGGAGCAGGGTCCACATGAAATATTCTCTGTTTCCCACAGCTGAGGGTATCTTCCTTCCAGACTCCCCCCAGCAACCAGAATCTGCATCTGGGGCAAGGCAAAGAAAAAGCTCCACCTGCCTGAGATGAATATCAGCAAATTTAGCAACACCCCAAAATCCAGCCTTGAAAACCCCAATAAGAACAGATTGTTCATTTTCTCCCTTTATTTTACCAGCTTTTGCAGGACATATTTTTTTCTTTGATGCTTTAGCAGAGCAGGGACTCTGCTCTGAAGGTGTGGCCATGGTCACAACTCAGAGGATTTTCACAGCCTCAAGACCTGGCCCTGCATTTTACCTTGGCCTTTCCAGCACGCTGGTTTAATATAACCCAAGGCCAAGAATTAAAATATTAAAAAAACCCCACAACAATTCATGCCTGGTTACATTTGTGCTTGTGACCTACGCCTGTCCAAGCAGGAGTTGGACAGGACAGAGCACAATGCACTTCCTTGCTTTTATTGCTCTCATTCACTTCATGTCATGCCAAAGAAGGTTGATTTAGGAAGTTCTAGTAATTAACTGCTGATGTTTTTGACTGCTGTTCCCAAGGGACTCACAATGACTTGTAATTGTTGTTCTGTAGGAAATGCTTTCTGGGATGATTGTAGATAACATATATTCTCTGTATGGCTTTACTTTTACTTGATTATTTTTTTAAGCCAGGAACATGATTATTTTTCCTTTAAGCAAAAGTCACCTGTTCCCTGCATCCTGGAAACCTCATAAATCACCTTTCTCCTCACAGACCATGCTGACATTTTGCTGTCAGAGCCCACAAAATAAATAAGTTCCTTAATTCGGTTACACATTGAACACAGAATATGTGAATTGGAAAAAAATGAGGAGAGAGAAAAAAATTAATGCTGTTTTTATACTTTAAGTTACAAAGTGCCTTTCTCTACTCTTAGCAGCTAAGAAAACTTGTAAGGAGGAGGCACAGGAGAAATGTGTATTTAGAGAGCACCAGTTAAAAGAATTTAAACCCAGGCTGGTGCTGTTAGAGGAGGCTCTAACAAAACCATAGAATTGTTTGGGTTGGAAAGGAACTTAAAGATTATTCAGTTCCACCCCCTGCCATGTGCAGGGACATCTTCCACCATCCCAGGGTGCTCCAAGCCCCATCCAGCCTGGCTTTGGACACTTCCAGGGATCCAGGAAACTTTCTCCAGGGCCTCATCACCCTCACAGGGAAGAATTTCTTCATGATATCCACCTGAAATCTGTCCTCTGGCAGTTTGAAGCCATTCCCCCTCGTCCTGTCCCTCTACACCTTTGTAAATAGTCTCTCTCCATCTTTCTTACAGGCTCCCTTCAGATAGTGAATGGCTGCAATTAAGTCACTCACTTCTCCAGGCTGAATAATCCCATTTCTTTTAGACTTTTCTCACAGCTCTCAATGTAGCCTGTCATTCATCACAGTATTTCCTTAAATTTTCACTCGCTGTTCTGTTAAAAATTAATTTGTGGATATCTTAGCACTATTGAATTATTGGTGCTTATACAGATTCTACTCAAAATGAAAATTAATATCATAATTATGGTTCTGATTCCCCTTTCTGTGGCCCCTGCTACTCATACCCACAGACATGTGGTGTGATTTTTGGGGTGTCCTGTGCAGGGCCAGGAGCTGGACTCAATCCTTGTGGGTCCCCTCCAGCTCAGGATATTCTGTGATTCTCTGATTTTATGTATTTCTCAAAGTCCACAGCATACACCTATTAAACACCTATTTTCTCTCTCAGATGACTCAACAACTGGGTATCCAGACCTACATTTAACACTGAAAATAAATTTTAAAAGCTTAATTTTCATATTTTCACCTCTTATATTCACCTGCTACTGACCAAAACCCAACCCTAGCAAACCCAGAGCAGATTCTAACGCCAGCATCGTGTTTGTCAGCTTTGCCAAGTGGAATAACAATCTGAGAAATGCTGGATTGTTCCACAGGACTGACCTGAGCAGGAGCAACTCAGGAAGGATATGCTGATAGGAATTCAGGCCTGAGAAGGATGTCAGTCATAATAAAACTGCTCTGCATTGAAGTGCTTGTAAAAGACCGACTTTCTTCACACGCCATGGCAGAGCCCTTACTGCTCATTTGTCACCCTGTCTGGGAGTGACATTTTCCAGCTGCAATTTGCCATTGTGATATTTTCCCCCCTTTTTGCTCCTATTGACCAAATGTAAACAATTCATGACAGCAGATTTGAGATCTCATCAAGAGAGTGTTGCAGCCACTTCAAAACAGGAACAGGGCCGTGTGTCACTGACAATGGGACATAAAGACGTGGACCCTGAAGGTTTTTCTCAGCCAAGATGTCACAGCTTGTAAGGGAGTGATCTTCCATCAGAGATAAAAATGTGGAGCCCACTGAAAATGGTGTTCAGCTGATTTCACAGAAATGGTCAGACTGGAAGGGACCATGGTGGGTCAGCTGGGCCATCCCAGAGCTCCTGGCTCAGGATTGTGTCAGACAGTTCTGGAATATCTCCACATCTACACCTGGAAGGAGCTTGGCCCTCAGTATTTCTCCTGACTTTAATGGTCAATAAGGCAAATGAAGCACAGGCCTAAAACTGCATCACACACTAAAAATAATCCAAATAATACAGCAGTCAGTGATTGGTGATGTCCTGTACCTCAGAGTAAAACAATTTGTATCATCTTCCATGTTCAATGTTTAAGGTGGATTTTTATTTCTTACATGACACACTAAAATTAATTTACTGTTGCACCTTCCAAGATGATGCTTTTGTAGCATTTAGGATTTAATCCCCACCAAAACTCCTCTAATGTGCCCCCTGCCATGCTCACAGCTCATCCAAACTGAGGGGCTGCTCACTACCTGAGATCTTCAGTTTGGATTTTCACCTCTCTTGGGAAGGAGCCTTGCAGAAACCCCTCCCTCCTCAGGGGAGCTGCCCCCCACAGCCCTGCACAGGTGGAGACCCTGGACTGCTCCTTTCCCTCAGCCACAAGGGATATTTTTCCACTCTCCCTGCAGCAATGATGCAGAACTCGGGGCCTGGAGACCTTGGCTCCCATCCACACCACTCACCAAACCAAATCTCAGCAAAAGGTATGTTTGTGGAATGTAACTTTTAACCTCCTCTCCTTTGTGTATTTTACAGAGAGGAGCTGAACACTTTTGTTCTTTTTTTGGTTACACATTCTTCGCCGGTGTTTTGTCAATTAATAAATATTTGCTGAATTCCAGTGCACGGAGTATTTTTACAAATGCCCAGAATATTTCTAAGATTAATTCAAAAGGCCTTGCCAAATGATAAGATGATGATAAGGAAGTAAGCAGAACAACCCACACGAGGTACTGTTATCTTGGGTGTTTTATCAGGGTTGTGACACAGCCCAGTGCTGTTACACAAGAAATCTCTGCTTACAAATTCTCACATCCAGGACACCTTGCAGGTCCCACCTCTGACACACCTCCCATGTGCCCATGTGAGTAACCTGATTTAACAGCTACTCCTTCCCAAAAGCTGGCAAATTCCTGCTACCCAGCCTTGTGCTTTCTTCCACAGAGATGATTCTCTGCCTCACAGGTGAAAGCTGTGAAGTGGGAGCCAGAGGTGAGGATGGTGCAGGAGGAATTTCTAACCCATCATCTCATTCACTTGTTCTCTCAAGCTCCATAAACACAACTTCTTTTTCAGGATTTATCCTTCACACACGGTGGGATTCATTTGAATCACTCATCCTGGACTCCTCCAATAATCAGTATCATCTGTGGAGATCCAGAGAGCAGCAGGCAGGGAAGAGAAAAGTTCAATTCTTTTTGTAGCACCTAAACCAGACCAGGTGCCTGAAGCCCATCAGTGCCTGTTTCTCACCAGTGGTTTTCCAGGTATTCCTGGGTCACACATTGATGTGGAGATATCCATCCTGTGAGATATTTTGATGGTGGTGATGTTTCCAGGGATCCAGGGGCAGCCACAGCTTCTCTGGGCACCCTGAGAGCCTCCCCACCCTCCCAGGGAACAATTCCTTCCCAATATCCATCTATCCCTGTCCTCTGCCAGTTTGAAGCCATCCCCCTTGTGCTGTCACTCCATCCCTTGTCCAAAGTCCCTCTCCAACTCTCTTGGAGTCCACTGGAAGTGGCTCTAAGGCCTCCCCTTCTCTAAGCCTTCTCTTCTCCAGGCTGAACAACCCCAGATCTTTCAGTTTTCCTCAAAGGAGAAGTGTTTTATTCCTCTAATCACCCTCATGCTTTGCTCCAGCTGGAATTCAGCTCCAGAGCCCTGTTAAAGCCACCCTGCAGATTTATCACCTCTGAGTATCTCAGCTCAACACCTCCTCAGCCCAAGCTCTCCACAGCCAACTCCATTTCTTCATTAATTTTGCTCTATTTTCTCCTAAATTGGCCTTGAAAATCGAAGCACTCAGATGCAGGAGTTGCTGTAAAACACTTTAATCTGTGTTGAGTGAGGATGGGGAATGCATGGGAAGTGCACAGGGCCACAGAAACCACTGAAACACCACCTGAAATTCACCGTGAGGCCAAGAGCCAGAGAGCAGAGGGGGTGCTTTAATTCAAGGGCCTGGAAAAGTCTCAGGGCTATTACTTTTATGGATAGCTGGGTTGTGTTTTAAGGACAACTTCCTGAAGGATCAGTAGTTGTAGTTACTCATAATTACTTCCAAAAAAAAAAAAAATTAATAAANTAATTACTTCCAAAAAAAAAAAAAATTAATAAAAAAGCCTCACAGCAGATGAAACTAAAAATGTTGAAGTATTCATAATTATGAATTTATTTTTATTTATAATTTATTATTCATAATTATTTATTTTTATTGGAAAAAACTCAACCTTTTCCTTGTAAAATCTATGCTTGATTCCTTGCTCATACAGTCAGCAACTATTAGGGAGGGATGTCACAAAATCTCTTTTGTTTTCCTCTGTACCAACAATCCCTCCCACCCTGGCTCTCAATGAAAAATAAAATATCTGATTGAAAAAGCCCTTTTTCCCTTTTCTAGTTTCGTAAACAAGGCTGCTAAGGAGGAATTCCTTCCTTATTTCAGAGCTGCTGTTGGATTTATTATTTTGAATAATGAAAGGAATCAATGAAGAGTGTGAGTTTATACAAATGTCCTTAATGGAGTGACTTTTCCTTAGGAGATGCAGCAGATGGGATCATATGGAGATGCAGGAGCAACCATTTTCATTCCATAAAAACCTCTCTGTTTCCTACATGATCTTTTTGATGAAAAATAAAAGAAAATTATGCACATTAAGGCTTTGGTGCCTGATTCTTAATTCTGACATTTCTATAAGCATGAACTGAAGAGACAAATTATCACAGGACAAAATTTGGTGAGGGTTAAGTTTTTATCACCTGAAACATAACTGTGCATTCACCAACTATTGACAAGGTGAAATTCAGGGCAGTTTCCCCCATAGTAAACTTCCCCTGGGACAGGAAAATAAAGCAGAATTACCAAAATAATTTAAATCCATATTTTTTGCCACTTTATGGTTTTGCAATCATACCCCAAATCGTGTAGGCCCTCTGCAAAACTACTTTACTCCTTCAAAAGATTGGTGTAACTATTTTCAGGGAAAAAAAACAGTGACTTGATGCCTTTATTTTTTAATGCAGCTCCCAAACAGCACCAGAAAATCCTGCCTTCTCCAGGTACCTCACTGGCAGCAACTGAATCCTCAGAGCCCCCAAACCACTTGTCCCTGATGGAAAACTTGGCTTGTGGTGGTGTCATTCTTCCAAGCTCTTCAGCTTCCCCTGATTAATAAAGTGACCATTTCCTGCCATTTCAAATTAGCCCGTGAGATACATCCCAAACACAAACAAATAGAAATCTGCCCCAGGAAAGTGAACACTTCAAAGCAACAGACCCAAATTGTCATTTTTAGTTCATTTTTAGCTTACCTGGGCACCAATCCCACAGTGACTGCAGGGATTCATTCATGGTATCAGCCATTATATCTTCATTTTTTACCAGATTTAACCAGAGTAAGGACAGGCATGTAAAAAACAAACATCAGAAGGGCTATAAAATTGTGAATTTTTTACCCATAACCATCATTTTTTGCTCTTGCCACTAGTTTTCTACTGACCTGATGAGGCCTATGAAACATTCACAACTCAATCTCCCAGATTAATTTCCATTAGCAAATAAATTATTAAAAAATGAGGAGGAAATCTGGGCTTTTGCCTGGCCATTGCTTTAAATGTTTTAATTGAACGAGACATTCTGTACAAGACAAAGCTAAATAAACATTTTGTACAGAGGTGGTAGATATGGCACCCTGCCAAAACAGTAACTCTGCTTCCATATTCACCTCCATACACAATAAACCATGTTTGATATTAGTTAAGGGGTCAATTTTCAGCACAGGGTGTAATTTTTTATTCCACAGAAGAGAATAAAATGAAGACACCACGCAGACCTAAGTGCCAACATCAGTGCTGTCTTTTAATGCTCAATTATCCAATGGTCTCTGTTTTGTTCAGTTCAGGAAGTCACATAATTTGGGAAATGGGAAAAAAAAAAAGAGAAACAATGAGGAGGAAAATATAATTTTAAAAAATTGGATGCACGCTGCTGGAAGAGGATGTTTCTACACAGATCTGGGCAAAGGTTTTTGTACTGCCACATAATATTTTACATTGCCTTGTGGGATTGACCCAAAAAAAGCCCTGTAATGTCTTAAGGGAAATAACTTCTGGTGCTTTACAGTGATTAAAAATATGCAAGTCTAAATGCAGGCAGTGACCAGGTAACTGTCTGGCATTACTTTTTGTGAGTGTTTAGATCCAAATGAATGTTCTGCTGGCAGATTTCTTCCAGAGAGCCCTTCCTGTTTGCCTGGTAAGGCCACTGGCACCGAGCCCTGCTGGGGGAAGCTGCTGCTGCCAGGTCCCAGGGCCAGGGATGCTGGAAGGAGCTGGGCACTGCTGGGTTGGGAAGGTGGCTCAGGTTCTTTGTTTCCTCCTTTGTGAGTGAGGCCGTGGGTGAACCTGGAGTTAATTCACTGCCAGGTGGGCAGTGGACTTTGCAAACAAATACACGAGGCCACAATGACACACAGGAGGCAAGAAAAAATCCATTTTCACAAAAATATTCTCTATAATCAGTGATGAAGGAGCCTCAAAGCTCTTTGGAGTCTGTTTTAGAAAGAGGGACAGAGTTTAGGGCCTCTCATCTTCATTTACTCTCCACAAGAACATATAAACCTCAATTCCCAAGCAATCTATCCTCTTTTCACACCCTAAAAATCCCCAAATCCTCATGGGGACAATCCTCTCAGGGTCCCTTTACAGAACAACCCTTCCCATCCTGAAGCAAAGATTCAGCACACCCTGGTGTCTCCCCTCCTCTGGACAGAGAGCAGATGCCCTGAACACATCTGCACTGCAGACACCCAGATTTCAGTCAGATAAAACCTGGCCTGGCCCAAAGCAGCTCCCCCTGCCCCAGAGGAGCCCTTATCTGTGCTGCCCTGCTCTCAGGGGGTGGGGGGTTATCTCCAGTCTGACATAGTTTACAATTCTGATTTATTTGAAATAAATGGTGTGGGTTTACTAGACTGGAAAAAACAGAAAGGAATTTTTTTGGTTTCAAAAATCTTCCAGCATTTGTGATCTCCATGGTAATTTTTGTCCAAATGCAGCCTTCAAAATTTCCTATTACAGGTGCCCTGTGAAGCAGGTGGGAAAATCAAACTGTATTTGTTTCATGAAACAAAGTGTAGACTGCAGAATACAGAGATTTCGAGAGGGGAAAAGGGTTTTACATCTGGGATCTTTGGCTGTTTGGGACTTCCAAGAAACACTGAAGCTCAAGCTGAAGTATCTTAAAGGCATTATTGAATCTACTGCAGCTGACAGCACAAACACATCCCTAAATACACAGGGATGACAGAGCCAGCAGAGCCAGGAATGAGCATGGATCCGATGCTGAGGATGTCTCAGAGGCTGAAATTTAAGAAGTTTGTCTCTCTGGTCTAAACCAAACAGATTTTATTCCACTGAAATAAATAACATTAAAATAACTGGAACCCTGAGATGCTCTACTGCATATAATGGCTTTAAACTGAAACAGTAAGTTTAGATGGGATATTAGGAATTCTTCCCTGTGAGGGTGGGCAGGCCCTGGCACAGGGTGCCCAGAGAAGCTGTGGCTGCCCCTGGATCCCTGGAAGTGTCCAAGGGCAGGTTGGACAGGGCTTGGAGCACCCTGGGACAGTGGGAGGTGTCCCTGCCATGGCAGGGGTGGAATGAGAGGACCTTCAAGGCCCCTTCCCACCCAAACCACCCTGTGACTCTGTGCCAGACAGTTTGATGTGAATGGGAAGCAAAGGGGGAGGCAGATCTTCCTCCAAAGCCATGTAAACCTTCCTGGTACTCATTTTAACTCATATTCAGGTTGGTTTTCAAATCTAACTCCAGTGCTGATTCCCTGAGATCTCCACTGGCACAGTCAGTTTGGTATCTCCACCCTACACACAGAAAAACATTGAATTTCTGCTGGAAGTTGATTTTGCACTCATCTTTCAGGACCCAGAGGAGTTCCCATACTGACTGGGAAGAAGGTGCTACAATAAACATCAGAAAGTAAAAGTCCTTTATTGAACTCTCATGAAATATTCACTCTCAAGAGAGAGGAACACCTCTGGAAACACCATTTATCTGCCTCTTTTTCCCAAGGCATTTTTTCCCAACCTTCAGCACAGTAACTTGCTCCAATTTTGGTAAAGCATTGCTAGGACAGAATTAATTAATCAGAATACAATCTGTGGCTTCAGTACCTCAGGATCCATCTCCAGAGCAGCTCATTCCAGCACATGCACTTTCTTTACCCATGGAAACTGGCACCTAGCACAGGCAGGCACAGTTTGAACTTCAAAACTGGCAACTCTTTGTTCTGCTGCAGCCAGGAAGGACAAACCACAGCTGGGATCTGTCCCTGGGGTGTGACTCGACCCTCATGGGGAAATAAGGGTGCAAGTGGAGAGATACTGACACAGCTGCCTGCTGTCAGAGAGAAAAATGGGCTGTATCAGCACGAGGCACTGCTACACACCAGCTGCACCCACTCCAGGGATGCACTAAAGGGATTATTTTGGTAACACACAACCACAACCCTGACTGCAAATTTATGTCACAATGAGGGCTTGGTACAGGCCAGGCTTCCCCTGAAAAGCCCAGATGGTCACCAAGCAGTTTAGGTTTGCTAACAGCAGGTAACCAGGTGAATGTGCTGTCCTTGGATGATGTTTTATAGTGGCACTGGAGTTCTGGCAGGGGAGAACAAGGCGGGACAGAGAAGTGAGAGGAATCTGGGTTCAGCATCTCCCACCAGATGCTCCCAAACAATTGCAGGATGCAGAGTGGATCCAGAAGGAGACCTCAAGGGGACGCTGACGACTTCACTGCTTCGTCTGTAACCTTGATTTGGTGGTGGGAGCCCAGCCTGCCCTCGCTCCAGGAGCTTTCTGCTGAAGGCAGTGACGAGGAATTTACGTCAGCGTCGTTTATATTGCCAGCGAAATATCTGAAGCACTGAGGTGGCTGAGGTGAAACTCTGCCAGCCTGTAAACCATGTCATTCTTCCTCATCCCAAACTGCCCTGTTTCCTGTACTGGTGGGAATAGCAATGTGCTCATTCAGGCATTTCCTTTTGGTCTCCCCAAGTGCAGGTCAGAGCAGTCACAAGATGGGCTGCGTGCCGTTCCAGTCGATGACAGCTCCTTGCCACCTGGAAATGAAATCGTTTGACATCCATCAGTTCCTCACTGGAAAGGCAAACCCACAGCCCTGGACCACCCAGGGAACCTCAGAGAGATTGGGATGGACTTGTTTGGGGTAACTAATGACAACCCAGAGGGAATGGAGCACAAGTGAGGGAGTTGTACCCCCTGATTTTAGGTGTCAAGGTTGGAGGTCTCTGTCCTGACCCTTCCTCCACCTCTCCTGGGCAACAGAGAGTCCTCAGCAGCAGCTGATTCACAACAAGGACTTTCATGTTGGACAGACTCATGGGGGAATGCCCAAGATGGGTACAAGAATTAACCCTAAATACCCAGAACACTCAGGCTCAGCTGTCAGGAGGCAAATTGCACCCTCCTGTTCAGCTCTGATTAGGAACTCTCTGACTCTGAGATCCTGTGCCTGGATCACTTCACTGAGCACCCACCTTTGCTCCTGATTTGGCTCCTCCAAGCATTCCACAGCTCACTTTTATGGTGTTTTGCTTTCCCTGTGCTGAGGTTTTGCTTTTCTCTGCCCTCATTCCTCCTTCAGAAGGACACTGAAGATGTACACTGAGAACAGTGTTTCCAGGTGAGTCTGGAGCCTTCCCTGCTTTTCATTCCTGGCTCTGCACTGGCTGCCACAGCTCAGCTGCCCACCTCAGGAATGTCACTGAATGCAAAGGAGGCATCAACCCTGAATTTGCCACAAAATGTGTCTTCAAACCGTGGCAAAAGACAAAGATCTGACCCCAAACCTGCTGAACTCAGGATGATGCTCTGCAGTCACCTCCCTGAAGTCACCTCATGCCATGAATTCACCCTTGGCCGTGGCTTTTCTCATCTGCAAGGTCACAGTCCACATTTTCTGGGAACTGAACTATTGCATTCCCAGTGCTGAGCAGTTGTATCTATTTTGCAAATCTGTCTCAGAGTAGTAAGGAACTGGTGAGGGGTGGAGGGAACAGGGAGTTGCCAGTGCCACATTCTTTCTGTCACCGAGGACAGGATGTGTCAGCAAGGGTATGGCAGCTCAGCCCTTGTGCTGAGCAAGTCAATTAGGTGTAAAACAAAACCAAAAGCTGAATTCATGCAGTCTTCAGGGCAATGTCTCAAAGGAAGGGACAATCTGAGGGCTGTTGTGAAACTTTTCCTTCTGTTTTTTAGACTGCTGAGAAAACAAAAATCTAAAAAATTGCAGTGACATTGTCTCCATCCCAGGAACACTCAGCAGGAATACACAGCACAAATGCCCCACATCTTCAGTTCAAAGCAGAATTTGTTTCATCTGGGGATATTCAACTTCAGTCTGGCATTTGTCAGAGGTGAGAGCTGCCCCTGCCAGAGGTTCAGAATGGCACCCCTAAAACAAGCAAATGGGGATGGAAAAATCAGCTGTCACCTTCTGTCCCCATTGGATTTTTCAGATAATGCCATCAAATCATCCCTTATCCTTGAGCACAATCTTTTCAAGGTGCAACCTTCTATCCCACCAGGGTGATTTGAGAGGGATCCAGAGAGGCCCAAAGGCACCACATGAAATCTGCCCTGAGCCTGCTCTGTGCCCCGTGGAGTCACTCACATTGCTGACCCCACTTCTGCTGTTGGCAAGGATGTTGTTAATCACTGTGCAGGGAGGAACTGGCCTTTTTTAAAACAGCCTCCCCAAAAAGAGCTTCAAAAGAACATCATTTTTGAAGCAGGACTGAAGGTAACTTTCAGAACAAGCCTCATCTCCTGGCTTTGTTTTCAAACCACTTTTTAGACCTTTGGCTGTTTGCTTCTGTGAGACAGATCTGAATTTTTTTTCACCTGTTGCATTTGCATGAGAAAAAGTCAGAGTGGGAAATCTCTCTCACAGGTGCTGAAAAAGTCTTTCATTTACAAGCAGATACAAAACTTCCTGGACAATGCAGGTGATCACTTCCCCAAACTCTCCTGCCACAGTGTTATTCAAAGGTGAGGCATCTTCTAGCTGCTGATTCAATTATAATTTATCAGATTAGCAAAAGGAGAATTATGTTTGACCCATCTGCTTCAAAAACAACCTCACCCAAGGGTCAGGGAGTCAATGGGAACTGAAGAGGAACAGATCAGGCCTTGAACAATGCTCAGTCTGGAACAGCACTCAGTGAGCACCTCCTGTACTGATAATTTGGTATTGTTTTGGAGCACATCAATAATTCAGGGTGAAATCATCAGGCTCTGCTCTTCTCCTGCCCACAAAATTCCCTTTGGGTGTTTCACTCCACAGCCAACAGGTGAACTCATGTATCCCACAGCCTCTCTACCACAGAGGGTTAACAAAAAATGCTGCTAAATTCAGGTTCTAACAACAGATCAGAGCCTGGTTCCCCCAGGCAGAGCTACCAGATGTTATTTCCTCCAATGCTGAGGCTCAGCACTGTGATATAAGAGTATTCCTCAGGGAAGAACAGGATCAGTTGTCTGCACGGCATCTCCAAAACAACCCAGGGATGCACATTCCAGACATCCCTGGGCCAGAATCCCACTGCTGCCACAGATGTCTGGGCCTGAGAGCCACAAGAAAAGCACTTTTATTGTCCTTTTTTTGGGAGCCTGCAGGTTCCAGTGATACTTGGTGGTGACTGCTCACTCCAGAGCCAGCTGAAGGGCTCCCTGCTTTCAGCCCAGAACTAAACTCTGCTAATATTTTTATACAATAGGGATTGAAATCATTATCCTCCACCTCCTGCAGAAGCAAACCAATCCTTCTCTTCTGAAATTATTATTATTATTGTTATTATTATTATTATTATTATTATTATTATTATTGTTGTTGTTGTTGTTGTTGTTGTTGTTGTTGTTGTTGTTGTTATTGTTGTTGTTATTATTGTTGTTGTTATTATTGTTATTATTGTTATTATCATCATCATCATCATCACCATCATCTAAATGCAAAACCAGTGCAGTTTTCCCTCTGGGAGAGGGTAAGAGAACAAAGAGCAGGCAGATGTGAGGCACAGAACTCAGTGTGTCACAGGAAGGTTTTGGGCTCAGCAATGGGCTTGTCATGGATCAAACCAGGCTTGTGAATGGAAGGAAAAACCCCCAATTAACAATGAAACCAATTAATGACAGTTAATTATCTCAGTTCTGATGGGTCAGACTGTGGAATTCTCCACTCTACCTGAGAAATTATCCTGCATTTTTTTGATGAGAGAAGTCTGATACAGAGCTTCATCATGAATTCCTCATCAAAATAAGTTTATTGGTTTATTTTTGGTTTATTAAAAATGAGTTGAGGAGAGTCTTCCACAGCTGTATGATAAAAAACACTCCTTTTTTCATCTCCCAATTTGTTAAAATTTTGGTTGGTGAGTTTTCACTTTTCCTTATATACTGTTCTGCAGTTGGAAGAAAAAGTTCTTAAAACTAAAAGGAAAAATTTAACATAAAAAACCTTTTCCAGCAAGGCCACACTTAAACAAATACTCTCAAAGCCAAGGGAGAACACTGAGAACAAGGAACCAACCTGCCCAGGGTAAATCACACAGTGCTGAGAATGCTACAAACAAGATAAACTGACACTGGAATTTGCTGGTAATTTACTTCTCCAGCAGATTAAAGCAGGGAACTTAAAATAAACAAAGAGCAGCACTACCAACACTGTAAAACTCTGACACAATGCCAGGAATGGAAGATATTCTAAGACTTTAAGTAGTTGCATGCATTATTCTCCCTGTGGGGCTCTGTGAGGTTATACATTATTTATTTTAGTTTGCAGTCATGCTCATGTGTCACTGGAAATGAAGAATCAATAAAATCTGAATGTGCAGGAAGGCTGGACTGATGTCACTGCTGTCACCTTGCAGGATGCCCTTTTCTAACCTTCAGTGATTTTCTGATCAACACATTGGCAGCCACTGTCCTTATTTATTTATTTTCTATTGTTGGGTTTTTTATTCAAAAATTGTAGCAAGGACAGGAGGGAAACTGCAAGAGAAACCTGAAGCTGCCTGGCTTGCTGATTTAACAAATGTTATGGTCTCTGACAATGAGGCTTTCACTTCTTGCTCCAGAGATATTCAGATAGCAACTTCCAAAGTCATGCTGGACTTGATATAAAGCTGAATTTTCTGCCCAGTTAAATGTCTCCAGTTTGCTTCTTTCATGTCTCTCTAAGCTGAAAATGTTCTCATTAAGTTCAGCATGACTTGGATGAATTGCTTAACAAGGCCTCAAAATGGCCATGAAAATCCCAACACGACAGGAATTAGCCTTGTATGTCAGGAGAGAACATGAGCATGTCAAGAATGACTGCACAAAACCTGGTGTTTGGTGACAAACCTGACAAAAAACCTGGTGTTTGGTGACAAACCTGACAAAAAACCTGGTGTTTGGTGACAAACCTGACAAAAACCCTGGTGGTTTGGTGGTCCTGACAAACCCTGTGCTGTCCACAGACAGCTGGAGAAAACTGACATTGTTCCATGGGGCTTCATCCCCCATTTTGTTCTTCCTCTAGGAATGAACACCTTGGACAGGTCAGTGTTAATTACAATAACACACAATTAAATGTGTAATACAGATTATCACAGCCTGGCCCATTCAGATCCTTACTGATTTTTAAGCAGTAATTTTTCAGCTTTACTTGCTGAAATATTTTATGTTGACACTCCAGCCTCACATGTATCTACATGAAAAATTGTGATTTCACTTACTTTGTCCTAATACAGTGCTCAAGTGGAGGAGTGAGATCATTTTCTTTATTTTCAGGGCACACCTGAGTTGTATCTGCAGAGACAAAACAGACATTTAGTTAGTGGCTGGGGAAATTTCTTTTCATACAGAACCCCACAGAAAAGACCTCTTGGATTTGAGCCCAACCACTGCCACATCCACCACTGATCCCTGTGCCTGAGCCAGGTCAGACTTCTCATGCAGAGATGGTTCCAAGGAAAACCACAGATCAGAAAATGAAATAATGTGCTGCAGGGCTGTCAGGAGGCTTTTATTTTGCAATTGATGTTGTAATTAGTGAGTTACTTTTGTTACAGTGCACAGTGGTGGTGCTGCACTTGAATAGGAAACCCCAAGTCCAGTCTGAGCTGGGTTAGGACTCTTTCAGCCTGGAAAAGAAGGTTGTCCCTTGCAGACAGGAGCAGATGATGCTGTGTGGGGTATCAGAGAGCCTCCCCAGGCTGTGAGCATTCCTTTGGGACTGAGAGGCCGTTGCAGCATTCTGGGGAAAACAGAGAGGTCACTGTCTGAGACACGGCTTCTGTCAGCAGTGAAAGTAGAGCTGAACTTCCCAGGGACAAAACATCCTGCCACCAGCTTGGATGGCAGTCTGCTCAGCTGTTTCCTGTTTTGGAGTCAAACATTTAAACTGCAGCAGACCAGGGGTTTTGGGCTTTTTTTCATTTCTTTTCTGTCTGTCACCCAGCCAGTGGAGTGGCTGCGAGCAGCGCACGGTGCCAGGCAGGGTGTAGGATTTGGGTCTGCTTCAGGGAGACTGATGCAGACAGGATGGGAGGGGATTTGTCCTGACATTCACAGCTGCCAGTCTCAGATCTAGCTGGCTCTCTCCTGTCACAGAAAGGACCTGGCTCTCCTTTCTGTGTTGATCTGATGGGTACAAACACATGCAGCAAACTCTGGCTGACTGCAAGGGTTGGAGCGGAGGGGACGGACAATATTTGAAAGTACATAAAGTACTGGGGGTTTTCCTCTAGAGCCTCAGGGACTTAGAGGCACACAGGAATCTTTTAAGTTTAAAAGAGCCTTTTTTTATCATAATAATGAACAGCTTGTAGCATTGAATTTTAGAATAATGAAAGTTGGAATCTCTAAGATCAAGTCCAAGCATCAAACCAGCACCACGTTCACTACTAAACTCTGTCCCCAGGTGCCACATCTACAGGTTTTTTGAACACCTCCAGGAATGGTGACTCCAGCACTTCCCTGGGCAGCCCATTCCAGTGCTTGACAACTCTTTCTGTAAAGAAATTTTTCTCTAAACCTCTCCTGGTGCAACTTAAGCCACTGTCCTGACCACAGCTGGGCAGCAGGACAGACCCATGGCGTGACTGCCCTCCCCAGTCATTGCCAACTTTGATGAAGTTTGTCATTTTTAGACTTGAATTCTTCCAATCAAAAGGTTTGAATGGAGGGTTTCCATACAAAGAAATAGGGAAAAAAGTATCATAAAGGTGTATCTGAGAGTAACAGGCAAGGAATATGTATATTTTACCTTTAGGTAGTAACAAGCTGAGTGCCAGCACTGTCACAGATTTTCTCTGCCTATCCAAAACTTCTACCCCAATGGAAAGATTTATTATTATTTTCCTGTCTTTATGATGGTATGTTGATGTCATTAACCAGCATTTATGAAGGAACTTCATATTTCTTGTCTACATTTTGGCAAATGGTTCACTATGAGAAGCAGGGTAAATTCTCAATATAAAGTAGCAATTGCTGCTACTCCCAAAATATAATTCTACTCTTCTGTCTTTTTTTCCCTTCTTGCCCAGTGCAATTTCTTCAATATTTCCTGAAATGTGACCTTGATGGTAATTTTACTTAATTATAATCAAGATTCCCATTTCAAGGAATTCCTTTTCTTGCTCAAGTAAAGCAAACAACTTTGCTACTCAGCAGGAGGGAGATGTGGCTGGGGCAGCACCCAACACCTCGTGCTGCATCTCCAGGTAACTCTGCCTAAACATCACCTCTCATTGGGATTTCCACAAGGCAAATACCAGCAATATTTAGCATTCTGATATTTCCATCTGTTCCTGAGTGCTGGTTTCAGAGGTTTGGATGTAAAGTAATTACAGTTTTCTCCAGACCTAGTGAGGGATTACTGCACAGCCAGAACCAGGAGGGCGTTTCTGTGGGATGATGAAAATATTTGCATTTTCCTGCCTTTTGCAGAATTTCCCAGATAACAAAGGATTTACTGGGACACATCTCTGGAAGGGGCTATGGCCACAACAAAGAGATATCTACAACTCCATGCATGTTCAGGCTTTGAGGAGAAACACAAAGAAATGCCATGACAGGTAGGACAGTAAAGGGAAAAATTTATATGTGCTCTGGGGAATTTTTCATCCAGGGATCTTAGAGAGCCTGGCAGCTCTTGGTTTTGGAAACATTCCTGGTGATGGAGAGACACATTAGGATACCTGTTTTGGACCAGATGTTATGTGGTACAACACAATAGAAAAAATGTGTCTCTAGTCCTGTGCTGAGCTTTATCATCCATGTCCCTTTTATCTGGGATGTGGGAAGCAGCTGGCAACCACAGTCCTGTGCAAATTGATCATTTTTTTAGATAATATTTCATGTGACCCCTGCAACAGAATGACAGGGATTTTCTTTAAAGTAAGAGGATAAATAACAGGCAGAAGGATGATTGAACTCACTACCACTGCCAGCACAGAAACAACTCTGCCACATGGACTCAAGCAGAACACACAACACCCATCCTGTCCAAAAACCTGGATGTGGGTGCAAACAAGGAGTAGGGACAACTTATTTCTAAAGAGCAGACTACATTTGAGTGGCTCCTTAAGATTGAGAAGGAATTTGGTTATCAAAGAATCACAGATAACACTGTATAAATACACCAAAGGAAAGAAAACAAAAGGTAAGCAGGATATTATTAGCAAACAGGGATTTAGTGGTGGAGAATGTGTTGAAGTAGGTGCTTTCTAAGGATCAGAATACTCATGCAAATGCCTTCCAGTTGGAGAAATATGTGGTTACTGTAAAAGCAGCTGTGTAATTTGGCATGGGTTCCTGAAAGGAGTGTAACAAGTTGGAAGATCTTCTGCAGGCTTGTGCTTCCAAGCAGGTAAGAGACTAAACTTTTTTAGCAGATTACTGGCACCTTCTTGCCTTGGAGGCAAGGAGTTCATGTTTCCTCACCCCCTCTGCTCATTTCCCTACAGACATTTAGGGTGAGGAACGGGAGAGCTGCACTTTCTGCCTGTAGAAATGATGTGAGATGATGTGAAGGAGAATGGGAATAATAAAATGTATTTTATGGTCCTGGGAATATGAATAAGGCAGAGATCACAACCTGTTCCCTGGGAATCAGTGCCACTGAAAGATTTGCCAGTGTCTCTAAAGTGACACACGCTCACTTTTAACCCTTTCAAGAGCTTACCCTCCAAACCCCCTCACAAAATACAATTAATCGTCAAGACTAATTATGGAAATTAGGGAACAGCACGCAAACGAGCATTCACTGCCTGCAACCACCACTGCTTGCATTACTGGATCCTTCTTTCTGCCCCCCAGAGGTGAAGAGCAGAGTCAGGGAGCTGCACATACCCACTGTCAACCGGATCTCCTCATCCTGGTTGGCCAAGCCATCGTAGTAGTAGAGGTCAAACCTGCGTCCCGTTCTCCAGTCACTGAGCAAATCCTTCTCCAAACAGAACAGCACACTGAAGTGGCTTTCACTGCACACCAGCCAAATTGGGTACTTGGGGGTCTTCAAGTAGCAACCAACCTAGAAGAAAAATACAAAATAGCAGAGGGGTCAGGGGGGAGAAACAATTCATTGTGGAAAACATGAGTTTTGTAAGATTGCTTGTTTATTATAGTCTACAAACATTAATGAAGGCTCATTAGAGACTGCTGATGAAGCAGACCAGGACAGCTCTGGTACATCATGGGGCAAATAATAGGCCTTGAGTTGTGGCAGGTGCTGTAAGGTGATGCCCTTACAGCAAAAAGCTGCCAGATGAGCTGCACCAAAGGGAAGTCTGTCCTCTGCAATTGCTGTAAAACCACAGGAATACAGCACAGGATCAGGGGGAGGCTCTGCTGTCATCCAGCAGTAACTGGAAACCAGGTAAGAGACTTACAGGATCCCAGGTGCATGAGAAATCCCTGTTCAGGCAGCTCACCTGAGCACAAAATCTTTTGCTGGGTAAAGAATGTAATATATTCCCTTCACTTTATCATCTTCTAGTTCACAGCCCAAATATGTATTTTCAGCTATACAAGAAGACAATAACAGAAGCATTTGTTTTGCTTTGTTATTCTTAAAAATGAAATATGCTCAGATGGAAAAAAAAACTGGAACAAAATCTTCTAAAGAAGCCTTTGCCCTTCTTTTGAAAGTATATTTAAAAATAACCTGAATATTCTGTAAGAAAGTACATAAAAACAGTTTTCATATTCATTCAAAGATGTTTTAAACTAGAATACTCAAGAAATTTAATCTGTAAGGGATGGAGGAAGGGGATACCAACAGCACTGCAGCTGGGTTTTGCAGCTTTGAGAAATTACTTAGGGAAATTGAAATCTGAAATTAAACATGTTGCTTTCATTGAAATCACTTTGCTTTCAGTCATTTTGTTCTCAGGACTTTTTCACTGAAAAAGCCCTAGTGGAAGTTGAGGGATTTTTAACAGAAAGATTCTTGGACATGGTTTCCAGATCCAGATTTGTGGCTGCAGCTCCTACAGTGCAGCCCTCAGTTCTTCACCCTGGGCACGGGGCAAAATGGCAAAATCTAAAAGGCAGAAGCCAACATTTATTCTGTTGTAATCAAAACTTTAGCCAGCACCCTAAGTGATAAGGAGTTTGTGTTTTCATCTTGACTGATATTTAGGATTTATATCTGAAGTGTTATGAGTGCAAATTCAGCCTTCCCCAATGAGAATTTCTTCTGATGTTGTATAACAAGTCTCCAGCTAATTAAGTAACTGTTCCCTGACTCATTACTCTGCTAATATCTATTTAAAACAGCCTTTTATACAACAGTTTTGCTTTTTATGTAAATTCTTGGCTTAGAAGTAAAGAATTTTTTACAAGCTTTCAGTAATACTCTTAACAGGAGTTATCAAAAAAGAAAATACACAGTTTCAACAAAAGATGACAAATTCGAGGGACACAGATGAAAAGATTCAGTCTCACAAACATGCATATTTTAATATGCAGATAAGTCAAAGCCAAAAAGAACAGCCAGTCTCCTCCTAAAAATGTGTTCTTCCTACGTTTGTCTGCAAAGGCAACTTCCCAGCTTCATCAAACAGAGATTAGAGAGATACAGAACTTCCAAAGCCACTCCAGCTCTCACCAGAAGCCTGAAGTCAGGACAAACTGTTCACACGACTCAGGGCTGTAGGAGCATTCTCCAAAAATGTGCAGTTTTCAACTACAACCTTTGCAGAAAGCAGCAAGCCATGAACTCTGAGGGAGTCCAAAAATATTGTAGCTGAAATCCTCTCCCTAAGGGAGGAATCTTCGTTTTGGTGACATCAATTGAAGCAGCTGAGGATTAGCTGCTGTCTTGGACATCAAAGTGCAAAATGTATTTTGCACAAAATATAATGTGGAACCATGCTGCTGACAAAGGAAGGACAATTCCCACTGAGAGGATTCCTTTGGCTGCTTCTTCAAGCATCAATTGTGGTGTGGAGTAGGATCACTGAGTGATTTGATTTGGGAAACACCTCCAGGAGCATGGACTCCAACCTCTGACTGAACATCACCCAGACAAACAGACCAGAGCACCGAGTGACACCTCCACTGATTTCTTCAACACTCCCAGGGATGGGGACTCCACCACCTCCCTGGGCAGCTCATTCCAACACCTGGCCACACTTCCAGTGAAGGAATTCCTGCTGATGTCCAGCCTGACCCTCCCCTGGGGCAGCTTGAGGCTGTTTCCTCTTGTCCTGTTGCTGGTTTCCTGGGAGAAGAGGTTGACCTTCCTGCTCCCTCCTGTCAGGGAGCTGCAGAGAGCAATAAGGTCATCCCTGAGCCTCCTTTTCTCCAGGCTAAACACCCCCAGCTCCCTCAGCAGCTCCTCACAGGACTGAGTCTCCAGACCCTTCCCCAAAACACAGAATTATGGCCTCATTTAAGTCCAGCTGGTGAGACCTGAGTGCTTCCTCAGCTGCCTGGTTGGTGGAAGTGATCCTGGGATAAAACCTGGAATAAAACCTGGAAGCAGGACAGGGAAGAACAGGCATGAACACCCAGTGTCCTGACTCCTCAGAAAAGCCCTCAAACTCAGCAGAGTGTCTGTGCCATCCAACAAGAGCCTAACAGAGAGCAGGGCCCTTCTTTTCAGAGTTTTCACCATGACTGTAGGGCTGAATTCCAAAGGCAAACCAGGGATATGTGACCTGCATCCTTTTTATGAAATGTTATTTTTGATAAGGGCTCAGTAGCTGTATTTTTATCACTATTCAAGTATTGGTCTTCAAGCAGGATCATTAATCATCTTCAGGTGAAAGCAAAGCAAGGAGGGAAGGAATGAGGTGTCCTTTTGTGCTCTGTGTTTTCCCTTCCTGTGGAGACTTCCCCAACCCTGATCCTCTCCCTCACAAAGCCCTTCAGAATGCTCATGAACTCCAGGAATTCTGATCTTTGGGAAATGTCAACTTTCCAAAAACAAGCTCCTCAGAAGGGCTCATTCCCCATCTGACACCTGACTTTGGTGTGTCTTCACATGACTGTGAAATTCAACCTACAGACAAATATTTCTTGCTGGAGGATTATCCCAACAGGTCTGCCACAGTGGTGGATGGTACCTCACCATTCAGCTTTGATTTGCCCCTTGAACAAGGCCATTTTCTGCCATGTGCATTCCAAAAGAAACAATCAGGAGAATGTGACACCAAACCCCAGCAGGAAAACTGGAAATGGCCAATCTGATGGCATTTTTCTCCAGGAGTTTTATCACTTAGTGTATTTTCACCTCCTTGCTTGTGGGACTTTAATATTAATTTTCCAGTTATAATCAATCATTCCTTGCTTCATGTTTCTTTCCCTGAATAGAGCTGCTAGAGGTGTTTATTTGAGAAGTAATCACAGTTTGTAATGGCTCCACAAAGGGACTGAGGAATTTTTGGGCTGGGTTCTGTCAAACTGAGGAATTTTTGGTGGTACCAAATGCAGAAGGATTGAGAGGCAAAAGGATAATTACACAAAGCTTTCAGAGTTACAGCCTATTGTTTGCTCTGTTTCACTCCCCACAGCTGCAATGACCTTTACTGAGTGAATACTGAACAATGTTCCAGGGGCCAAGAGTGAAGTGTCAGTGGTGTAAAAACCTCCTCAGCAACCCCTGGGGGGCAGGAACCCCCCTGACCCAGGTCAGCCTTCCCCCAGTACCACTGAAACACCAGGACAGCCACACCTCTGCTGTATTTGCAGATAATTAAGGGACACTGTGAGGGTAAAGTTACTGCCATTGCCCAATCCTTGATTTCAGTCAGACTGAGAAAAATGAAATTAATGCTTATGAGGTCTGACATTCAGAGTACACACTGTGCCAGGTGAGACAGAAATTGAAGAGTTTTCAGCCATATATTTATATAAAATAACAGCAAACACTACTGCTACACTGGAGTCTTAGATAATTTCTCTGCAGCTCTGGATCCTTTACTTTTTTGTAGAAAAGGAAATCTGATAATGAACTGGGGGGAAAAAGAAAGGGCATGACTGAAGAAGGATAGAAAGAGATGTCTGTTAAATCCTAGAATTCCCAAAGCAAAGAAGAGAAAGCACTGGCTCCTGATTAAAGTTCCCTTATTGCTGCCATGGTATAAAAGGCAGCAGATGTGGCAAGGAAAACAGACCTCAGGGTGCCAGGCAGCCTCTAGATCTTTTCTTTATCCTTGTCCCACTCTGCTGCTCTTCTGGAATGTCCCAAAAAATCAAGAAATGTTGAGGGAGGTTCAGACCCTCACTCAGATTTCAGCATTTTGCCATTTCCTCATTGCACACACAGTTTATAGCCCACTTCAGGGAGTTACATCACTGCAAGGACAAAGATAGCACAGGACCCAGCACATTGAACTCTTCTGCATCTGTTTCTAGGCCCTCTAATGCAGGCTGGCCCTTAGGCTTTGGCTGTAAAATCAAGTGAGGAAGAGATGGGTACTGTCAGAAATTGAGAGCCCTCCTACTCAGCAGATGCAGGGAGCTGCTGGACTCTTACATTTTCAGCCTATAAAGCACCTGAAGTGAGATGGGACAAATCCAGATCCAAATGCAGGTGTTTAAAATCCAGAGAGACACATGGAAAATACCTGACTTCTCATTTTCTGCTTCATCTGTTTGCAAAGCACACACAGAGCTCTCCCAAACATGTGGGCTTTGTTATCTCTATTGTCTTAAATAAAAACTCCATGATTCTATCTCATTTGGAAGGATGTTGACAGGGAAGCAATGCCAATACCTCAGCAACACTGACTGGCATCTGGGAAAATAAGTGGCCATAACTCAGAGGACAATAGGACTTCATTAAAGAAAATTTCAGTTCCAGGCTAGAAAGGGAGATGTGAAAACAAGGAATGAAGAACAGAGTTTCTCAAAGGCCAGTGCTCTGTCAGCCTTGCTGCAGTCAAATCTGAATGCACTCCATGCTTTTGCCCACAGTGATGCTCACAAATGTCTTACATAAACAGCAGCTTCCTTTGCTGCATCTACAGGGCACAATATTTACCCCTATTCCTGAAAAATAAATGGAAAATTGAAGCCAACCTTCCGTTCCCATTTTGCACTTGAGCATTTTTGTGGTTGGTTTCTCAAATGAGGTGGTTAAAACCCTCTTTCTAAACTTTGCCCTCCACAACCCCACCAACAGCCTGGCTTGAATCCAGCCCATCTGATGGGGAAAAGAGATTGTTTAGGGGACACATTTCCCTGGGAAGAAGGTTATAGGAGGGCAAAAACCCAGGTGAGGTGCCAGGAGACAGAGCACGTGTGCTGAATTTTATCCTTCAAATAGGCCTTGTCATGGCACTGAGTGGTTTCTTCAAAAGGACCAAAGATAATATTTCCCATCTGTGGAATTTTAATGAGTAAATTCTGTTTATTTCTGTTGCTTTACTCTCTGTTTTTTGAAAAGAAATAGGGAAAAGTGCACAGCTTCTTTGTCAATGCCCTCTCCGTTTCCAGGGAAGCAAAAGCTAAAAAGCACCAGTCCCTTGCAGTGCTGGCAGCTCAGGGACTGGGACAGTGTCAGGAATCAGAGCAGGGTGAATTTGGGAGGTCAGACAACTGACAGGGCAGCCTAAAGCAGGAGAGAATTGGTGAGAACAAAGACAAATCAGAGAGAAGGCTCCAAAGAGACAAATAACCTTGAATATTTCCATTACTTCACATACAACAGCACACACCTAAAGGGGTTTCAAAAAACATTTCAGAGCCATGGTGAAATTCATCAGCCAGCACCACACTGCCCTTAGAACGAGAGATTCAGGCCTGCTCTCACCCCAGTTCAGCCAGGAGCTCACTGGGTGAGCTAAGCACTTTGATTTAATTCATCTGTTACCCCTCTCTGTAAAATGGAAATTACATTTGCCACTCCTGCATAGCATAGATCTGTTAATAGGAAATGGCATAGAAATGCTACATATCATTATTATTACCATTATTAAAGTTAATTAGCACAGTGGTATTTATTAATTGGTTATTAATATTATTAACAATTAGCAAGTTATTAATGATAATGATAATAGCAGCATCTGTTAAATTTATAACCCGAAATGTAGATTATTTTTCCCTTTTTCACTGTTATTTAATGGCCTGACCTCATAAACATGGAGCCTGTGTTTCCATCCCTTTCTACTTTTAAGGTTACAGACATTTTGAAAGAAAGAATTTCATTGTTCCAAGCCTTTTCACCTGCAATTTTAATGTGGCATTTAGGCCAAAGGCTCTGACCCAAACACAGGGATTTTCTCACCCAGGGGTGCTAAAATTGGTCCTGCCCACTCCTTTGCCTCATCCTCTTCTCTGAGAGAGCACTCAGCTTCCCCCAGACTGGAGTGCTGCATCCTGCAGCTCAGCAGGCAGAGGAAACCCCCACCACAATTTCATGTGGAAATGCTTCTATTGCTTGAAGTGCTCTAAATAAATCCCAGAAAACCTAAAATCTCGATTTGGGCTTTTCACTTAAACGTGTGAGATCATGTGGAACTGATATTGCTTAAATATGGGCTTAGCACAAAGGAAAGAAACCCAGAGATGTGTAACTTGCCTACTGAAAAGTAGAATTGGACTTTTAGCTTTTTTCTCCCCATTAAAATACGGAATCTCACTGTGAAAATAAACGTTTGCACATGAAACAGATGGAATGGATCCATCTGTCATTGTGAAACAATTTGCAGCAAGTAATTACACTGCAGAAAGCTCCAGAGTTTGGTGATATGTCAGGGCTGAGAGTGATGACTGAACATCAACAATTCCGGACAAATTACTCGGGGCACACGTTTTCCTCATCAGCAAAGATAACACAGGATCCACTGGAAGAGATGAATGGATGGGGAGCAGAGGGATTCTCCAGGCAGTCTCTGGAGAAGGAGGGATGGATCATTTTGTTTGGATTTGCCACTGCTGGAGCTTGGCAGGAGGATTAATTCCCTCACACTATCTGCAAACCAGCAGCCACACTGAGGGAATTGTGGGTTACACACAAATGCTCCACAGACGAGAAAAGGGAGATAAAATGGTAGGGAAGTCTTCCTCCATGTGGATTTACTGCATCTACCCTGGAATCTTGAATATCCCTGTCCCAAATGTGTTGGTAAGTTGGAACAAGCCTGGAGCAGGGCAATAAAAACAAGCTTTGGACAGGATGTGCTGATGAAAAAGGGAGGAACTGTTACATCAGCTGCAAATGCCCAGCGGATGGGGAGGAATTGTTTAAGGGGCAGGTTGGATTAGGAGTAAAATTATAATCAGAGGAAACTAAGTAAATGAAGAGTCTGATTTATTAATAGTATTTCCAAACACAGGCTGTGTAGTAGATATTGAAATCTCCAAATTTGCAAGTACCTGCAAATCTTTTTTGCATTTATTCACACTTTAGAGTAGAGGTGGATGAGAAAAACTGTCAGATCACAGTTATATGCACTAAAACCAATGAAAAAATGGCCATCTGAACAAAAAGACAGACCTTCATGGATTTGGATTTTTAAAAGAAACCCTGCTATATAACAGGACACAAAAATATCCTGAGTTATCCCCTGAGAGATTGGCTGGATATGACCTAAAGGGAGTTTTCTGACTCCAGTGTCTATGATTCACCATATAGCACGCTCAGGATTTTCTTACTGCTGCTGGAAACAAAAAATAAACCCAACCAAAAATGACAGGCCTTTTCCATGGCTGGTTTCATTTACCAGCCTCAGAGCCACACTGTAATTGGATGCTGAGAGGAATAAAAGAGTCACTTTGAAAGACAAATTCTATTCTCAGTTCCACTGCTGCAAACTGCCCCTGACATTTCTTTTTCCTGAACTGCTCTAAATTTTGTAACAGGAAACAGAATCTGGCCCCTCACGCTGAAGCCACAGTGGAGACTCCCCAGTTTGGGGCCAAAATCCACCAGGATCTGACTTTTGTCCCAGTGCTGAGCAGACACTGCCTCTGACCTGAAATGCAGAGAACATCCAGATGTTCTTAATAAATACCAGGACAATTTGCAGCAGATGCCCAGCCAGTGCAGACTCTGAAAAAACATAAAAATATGTCTGCTGGAGTTTCTGTAACTGATTAAGTCACTGGCTTGGAAAAAAAGATCCCTGCTCAGGAGTCCAACTCCCAAGCAAGAGCCCAGCAGCAGAAACAGATCCCCTCTACCATGTAATTTGCAGAGTAAGTGGAAAATGGTGTCTGAATCTCTGGGTAACTTATTTTATTTTTAGAGGGCAGGTGGGTAAGAAATAGCTCTTACCTGCCCTGACCTCATTTACCATTTTGCTACTCCCGAGTCATTTTGCTCACCAGTGAATGGAAAAAATGCTGGAGTGGTGTATAACCATTTTTTGAGGGTTTAAATGCTACATTGTTTATAGAAAAGAAAAAGAAGCGTGAACTAGACACTGGAGCTTATTTATTTATAGTGCAGTCTGTTCTGAATTAATCTGATTTGGGTACACTGGTAAGAATTCAAGCCTTTTGTAATCCTGTGAATAATGTAAATGATTGTGTTAAGTAAAACTAACAAAAATGATAATTTGCCAGTAGCAGGAGAATGTGGCTGACTTCAGCCATATGGGAAAGAGATAAAATTGAGCTTTGTTTTCACTTATATCACATTTATAGCAGATCACTACAAACAAATCCTTTGGTAATCACTTTCAAATTTTTATAGAGGTGCTGCTGCTGCAAATATAGGAGGGACTGCTACAAGTATCTAATGAAAGCAAGAGAATTTCAAATAATATTCCTGCATCAAACACCAGATCAGCTGTTTAGGGCAGAACAAATCTTTGGGAAGATTTGTCCATCCTGACACCCTCCATCTCCTATTGATGGAGAACTAGTGAAATCCTTACACAAGTTTTTCCTGAGGTGAATTAGCATCTGTCACTCCTTTGAAAGCTTTAATCTCTCTTTTCATTTTCATGATGACTACAATTGAAATATGACTATCAAAAGCAATTAAAAGGAACAATCCCATTGCATTAATAGCTGGTTTTAATTACCTGTAAGTGTTTTTACTGGTAATACAACCATCACTACAGCCCAGAAGAGATAAACTGAACCAAGACAGGAATTTCTTTGCTTCTTTACTCACTCCAAGAGGATTTTAGATGTGTTTTAACTGAACCAGGAGCATGGGAAGCATACCTGACAGACATCATAGTGCTCAAAGAGGGACAGCAAACCGATGTCACTGCGACTCGTGATGCCTTTCAAAATGGTGATGTTGCCATTCCCAGAGTCCAGCTCTATCACATTGTTGAAAACATTGGACACAGCTTTGCCAGTCAAAAGCAGGTTCACCAATTCCTGTCCAGGGAACAAAAATTAAAACCAAACCAAAACAAAAAAGCAAACAGGAGTTAAACATCAGCTCAAGACTGATTTGGCACTGATAAAGTCACACAGGTATCTGACCCCTAATTTAGGTGGTGGCTTTAGGTTTATGGGTAGGATTAAAATTGCTTATAAAAAGTTTTCAGATATTTTGGTCAAAGTCTCCCAAAGTAAAATGAGGAAATGATAAAATCATAGAATATCCTGTGTTGGAAGAGACCCATCAGGATCATCCAGAGCAGCTCCTGGCTCTACAGAGGACACCCCAACAATCCCAGCCTGGGCATCCCTGAGAGTTATTAATATTGGTTATTAACAACCAATATTATAATATTATTTATTGTCCAAACACTCCTGGAGCTCTGGCAGCCTTAGGAATGTGCCCATTCCCTGGGGAGCCTGGGCAGTGCCCAGCAGCCTCTGGGGGAAGAACCTTTTCCAGCTGAGAGCTGAACATTTTTGTCCAAAAGGATGCTGTGAGAGACAGAATTGAAAGCTTAGCTGAAGTCCAAGTATTGGAAGAGTTTTGAATTTTCATCCTTCTGGAGGCAAACTGCTGATAATTGATTTACTCTCACATTCAACTCTCAAATACATTAGTGTTGTTTTCAGTTTGTTTTTTTTAAATGAAAATATTCTGGTTTCCCTTTTCCCCACAGTGAAAAGTACACCATGAATGACATAAACTCAAAGCCTGTACAGCCCTCTATGCCATTTCTCTGTGTGCTTAGTGATGTATTTTTGCATGTTGGACGAGATTTGTTAAATTATGATTCTTTCTCACTGATTATTTCTGGATGACTGAAGTCTCATTCAGGCAGACATTTACCCATATGGACCCAAATCCCTGAGATATTGATATTTCCTAGAGATGGTGGTTGATTATTTCCTCTCCAGTTGCAGTATGCTAAATCACAGGAGAGGGTGGGTGGCATTGGGGTGGCATTTCCACATGTGAGTGTGCCTGAAGTTCAAGGAACAGAGCTATGGGGTATTTTTCTTAGCCAACATCCCCCCAGGGCCAGCTGGGGTGCAACAGCATGAAACCAGAGCTAAGAGCAGCCTGTGCTGCAGCAGTGAACAGCTCACCATTAATAAATAACATATGGCTGGAAACAGGAGGGGAAATAACAAAGAGGCAGTTTCCAGAAAAAACACTGCAAACTACCATGCCCAAAGAGCTGAGTAACTCTGGGATGGCCAGTTTGGAACAGGTTTTAAAAATACTGCACACAATTATAGCTCTGTGTTTCTCCTGAAGGATTCCCCAGAGTTTATAGGTTTTTGCTGATGTTTTTAGCACTTCTTATTCACCACCACTGATGTTCCACCACCTTCTCGAGGAACCACTGTGTGGTCACAGTAGGAAAGTCCTCTAGCAACAAGAGAACATGAAGTTTGTCTTTTGCAGCCAAAAGAGCAGCAGATAGAATGATGGAATCACTGAGGAGCTGCAGGATCAGACATGGAACCTCAGACACCTTTCTGAAAGGGCAGGGAGGGAACACAGCAACATCTCAGCACTGAAATCAACCCAGGAGTCCAAAAGAGGGGGATGAAAGGACTGTGAGGACATGGACAGTCAACCCAGGAGTCCAAAAGAGGTGGATGAGAGGACTCTGAGGACATGGACGTGGCACATGCAGCCAGAAAAACAGCCTGGAAAGTAGAACCCCTGAAAGCCACGACAAAGTGCCAAAACACAAGGAAAAAGAATAAAGGATGAAGGTGCTTGAGGTTATGGGGATAAGGGAAAAAATGTAAGGAAATTGGTGGAGATTTTATAGCAGCCTTCCCATCCTTAAAGGGATGATAAAAACCTGGAGAGGAGCATTTGACAAGGGCATGCAGGGACAGGACAAGGGGGAATGTCCTTAAGCTGAAGGAGAGCAGGTTTAGCTGAAATTAAGAAGAAATTCTTTACTGTGAGGGTGGTGGGGCCCTGGCACAGGTTGCCCTGAGAGGATGTGGACTCCCCATCCCTGGAGATGTTCAGGAACAGGCTGGATGGGGCTGAGCAAGCTGGATTTGGTGGAAGGCTGGAAGGGCTGGAACCAGGTGAACTCTAAGGTCCCTTCCCACCCAAACCATTCTGTGATTCCATGACTCTGTGACTTAAAAACAAGGAATGCCATCTGCTCCCAGGGGTCAGCTCCCAGCAGAGGCACAGGACGTGCCCAGACCTGGAGCTTTCACCCACCTGAGTGCAGTAGCCGTGGCTGCCGATCAGGCGGTTCGTGAGCACATCGAAGTCATTGCGCACCCTGAGGAGGAGGAGGAGGAACACAAGTCTAATTAATACAATTAAATTTAAACACTGTTGCTTCTTTCTGAGAGAAAAACAAAACCAAACTGTTTCCCAACCAGAAATACAGGTGTGTATTTTTTGAGTCCTTTCGAGGTGAATTTTTACATGGCAAAAAATGAAAATTATCATCTCAGCTAAATGGAAAGGGAAGGAAAGGGAA
>VZRX01017358.1:6136-22059 GCA_013398075.1 Notiomystis cincta
ACCGCGCCGAGCGCCCCCGCGGCCCCGCAGCTGCGGGCGGAGCGCTGGCCCTGCGAGGCCGGGCCGAGCCGCGGGCTCCCCGGCTCTCTAGATGGCACCCTTGGACAGCGCAGAGCTTCCCCACGGGCCCGCAGCTCCCGCAGCTGCCCCGGCGGCAGTCGGATCCTTACTGCGGCTTCCCGCCGCCTCTGGCAGGCTTGCAGCCGGCCATCAGCGCACAAAGCTCACGTTCTTTGCCTTCAGTTACAGGTAAGTAATGCTGCCGCCTTTAATTTCGGAGGCCGCGTTGTTTCGGCTGCTTTAAGGAACGTCTGCAAGCAGTGACACGACCCTGGCTGCCACTCCAGCAGCAGCCACACACCTGGAAGGTTAGGGGGATCTGGGATTTATCTGGGGGAAATGATGCACGCTGCAGCCCCTCCTGGGTGCTGACTTAAAAGAACAATTTTCACGGAATATTTTTACCACTTCCATCCTTTCACTTGCAGTCCCCAATAGGACTTAACATTGCTATCACCAGTACCACAAACATAAGAATCAAGGCTTGTTTGCCTCTTTACCATCCCTGTAGGTGAAAAATGTAAATCAAAGCAGGTGATGGATGCCATTCTCAGTTCTTGCTCAGATCCTACTCTATTAGTCCTGCCAGGTGGACACTCCATCTCCTTTAGCATACAGTGCTCCTGTGTGTTGCAATAATCACAAATTCAGTGAAATTACTCCTATTGTAAGTTTTGCTTTGTCTTTCATCCTTGCCAACACAAGAAAGTTAATGGCATGTGAGGCTATACAGACGTGCAGCCCTTGAGCCCTGCCCTGCAGGTGGAGACACCCAAGGTGCCAGGTCCTCGGGCTGGTTCTTCAGCTCGTGTTGAAGTCCACTCCCTGCCTGGCACAAAGCAAACAGCTCCTCAGGGATGCATTTTTACAGCTTGTCAGTCTGACTATGTCTACAGTAAAGATTTAAATTGGATTAGTGAGTGTGAAGCAAATCTCCTAATCGTGTTTCCAAGGATGCCTTGAGGCTGCCCAGGGGGGTGACCCCTGAGCACCCCAGCAGGATGCCAAAAGGGGAAACTACAGGGGGAGATGTGCTCCAGGAGAACACCTAGAGCTCCCCAGCTGCCAGCAGGCTGTCCCTGCCCATAGGACCAGCCTAGAGCTGGTCCAAAATGTGAACAACTGGAAATATCCAGTCCTCAAAGCAAACCCCCACACTGTACAGCCCTTATGGTGCAACTCAAGTGGCCAAGTGCATGTGGAGATACTGTTCCTGATCCTTAAAGTGAGATTTCTCCCAGTCTTCACGTAGGAGCAGTTCTTGAATTTGTCTGTCAGTGATCTCTGTACTGTGTGTTGTTTCCTCTAAATTAAAGCTCGTGGAGAGTTTTGCCATTGATCAGTAAGAATGTGCCTGCTGTGTGATACTTTTCTTCACTCCTTTCTCCTTGCGTCTCCATGAAGTACCAGTCAGGAGTGCCCCAGGGATTTGTTCTTCTGCAGTGTTGATGGACACAGTACCAGACACAGGAAAAATTCTATTTCATACAGAGAAGTAACATAACCCCTTGCCCTACCCCATAGTCTGTGATGCCAAGGGATTGAAGCATTTTAAAGGCATGCTGCAATTTAGCTTTAGGAGAATTCAGTCACACAGGGTAGCTGTTTTCCACCTTGTTGGTTTTCACCTTTCACCTTATCATTCTGGTTTGAAACAGGATGTATAAGATCCAAGCTCAATGTGCCCTCTAGTGAGAGCCAATTCCTTCCTTCTTCTGATTAAAGAAGCACTGTCAGAATTTATTGCCCTAGTTTAATCTCTCTTTAAATATGGATAGTGAGGGCCTGTTGATATCACTTAGTCATGGAAAAAAGTTCTTCACAGCAACCCCTTCTGTTAGACAGCATCTGTGATGGATGTTATCCATCTCCACTTTAGTTGGTGGTGTCTGGTAACTTTAGGCCTTGCAGTGTGACTGTGGCATGAAGAAGTGGAGCAGGGGCAGAGGGAGAGGAGAGAGAGAGCGAGCCAGGACCAGTGCTCACATCTGCAACCTTTTCTCAATGGATCATTTTTCCTTGGGCACCTTCTCCTATGCTAAAAGTGCAAGGTTTAGGAATGCACAGCAAATATTTTATCAGCTAAGACATCCATTACACAGGTACAACTAAGAGGTTACTCAGCTAAGTATTACTCAAATATTAACTATGACTTAAATTCTCGAATACAGGCTACTTCAGCTAATTATTAGAAGTAGCAGGTAAGCAGCTGCTGGCTGGGGAGGAGTTTTCATTTCCATGACTCTCTGGAGAGGACCATGATCACTTATCTGGCCAAGCTGCTGTTTGCTGAGTCTCTGCCTTCTTTCTGAGGGTGTTGCAACTTTTGCCCCTCCTCAGTATTTTCCAGCTAACTGTTACTGCCTTTACAATTTCACTTCTGCCTGTGAACTTACTTTCATGTGGCTTTAGCCTACACTCTTTCTTGCAGCTGGACAAGAATGTTCTAAGCAAGCCTCAGCTGAGGCATCACAGCTGTGCCACTGCAAAACCAAGCCTTGGGTCACAGGCAGCTGAACATCTGAAAGTTAGCTGCACATTTGCACCAGAAAAAAGGTAAAGACATAATACTGCTCTTTGTTGTGACACCTAGACTGATCGTTAATATCAAGGGAGTGTGTTAAATCATGATTAGGACACGGCTCTGGTATTTTGGGACCATTATGAAGTTCAGGCTGGACAGCTCATCATGACACCAGCAGCAGAGTCCTTGAAGTAACTGCTGACTGTATCACAGGTGGTCTATCAGATAAACACACTGGGTTTGATTTCTGAAAAAATCTAGTGGTAGAAAGTGTCCCACTGGCTCAGACAGATTGTCCTGTGGGTTGTGTTAACACGTTAAGAAGGACCAAGTGCACCAGTAATGCCTTCAACAAGACCTCTGGTTTTGAAATAGGTTGTAACAGATCTGAACAACAAACTTTGTGGTGGAGTCTTTTGAGGAGAACAAAGAGAATATTAGAGTCTACCTTTTGAAAGTTCAGACAGAAAGGAAGAAGACCAAGCTTTTTGGACAGCAGAGCAGAAAAGCCCTCAGATATCTGATAACTGAAAGAAGCATTTACATACCAGAAGCCACACATGCAGAGAATGAAGAATGTGATCTTTGTGGAGCAGCTGGAAAAAAAAACAACTTTGATTTGCTGGTTAATCAGAATGTACTGCAGAGAAATCAATTTAAGGATAATCTCATTTGCTATTTATTTCTGGCTCATATTTCCACAGGCCTGGATATATGCATTTCATCAGTCATCTTCTCTGGAGAGGAATGGCATAAATTTCAACACATCTGCTATTTTTGCCTGCAAAATATTCAAAATTGTTTCTGCAGAAGCTATGGGCAGCAGTGGGGGACATTTATTTAAAGAAACTTGGAACAATGGATCACTAGCGATTAAAATAAAAATGGAAATTACATTCTGGATGCAGGAGGCAAATGAGTATTGCATTTACAATACTCTGGCATTTAGCATGTGTGAACCATCGTTGAATAGTTGCATTTTGGAAATTTTGAAACCTGGTTGTCTTTTGAAAAATGCAGATTCATGCTTCTCATTTTATGCTAATGTGAAGAGGTGAAGAAGAATACCAGTTTGTTGAAACAAGTGAATTTGCATGTGAATGGGGCATATTGGACTTCTCCCTCTTGAAACTGCAGCTTTCAAAGTACAAAGTAGGATTTAAACCTCACACTGTGATTTTTCTCTTTTCAGATCCCCAAATCATGTTACTTGTAGTGCATTAATAGGCTTTGAGCCTGCACTCCATTGACTAGAGGTGCTGTCATTTTTACTAATAGCCATAATCTACAAATCTAGCAATCAATGAAACAACCTGTTTTCTCTCCCCTTTCCTAACTCCTTTGGATCTCACTTTCAGTTTTCAGGACTGATGGTTGTGAAAACACTTGCAAAGAATGTGAATGGCAGACCAACCTGGACTCTCTTCTTCCTCATCAAATCCTTTTTCTTCAGAGGACTGCACTGTCAGCCTTGCCAGAGATGTTTGCCTTTGGTGCTGATGTACTCTTGCAAATAAGACAGGCTTGCAGCAGTATATTGCTGAGGAAGCTAGACTGCAGTGACACAGGGGAACTGGTGCTGCTAAAGGGAAGAGACTTGGGGAGGTAGTTTCAGGGATGTTTCCTGCACCAGGGTGACTAAAATCTCACAGCTCAAACAGCCTAATCCCACACTGCAACAGCCTGAGCCACCTTCAGCAGAGACTAGGACATTTTCTGCTCATGAAGTAAAAACCCAGGAATCTCTGCTGTGAATGAAATACCCCAATGAAGCAAATTTTTGCCTTCCAAGATCCTCTCCTCCCTCTTCCCCACCTCCATTCCCCCAAATTAGCCACGGTAACCTGGCCTTTTCAAACACCTGCTTGCATTTGTGCGACGGAGTGCGAGTTTGCTTTCCTTCATTGCATTTTACTTGCCTCTGATTAATGATTAAAGCAAAGCAAACCCATTGTAGTTGCTTCTATGTGCCTCTGTTAGCAAAGAAGGGAGCTTGCAGTAAGTCTGCTCCGGTCATAACACCAGAGCTGGACTACTCTGGGCTGCTGTCAAGCCAAGTCCTGCAAATGTAATTTGGTAAGATGTTCCCTGTCTCACCCAGCTCTTATTTGAAATTACATTCACAATATTTTTAAAACAACATCGTGTTTGACAATAACATGGAGATCTTTTGGGTTTAGTTCTCTTATTTGTTTGGGGTAATTGCTGTCTTCCTCTTATGAAGTAACACTAGTTCAAGCTCTGTAGCAACTGGATGTGCCCAATGCAATATCAGAGTGGTGGCTAAAATCCACTTGTGCTACACTGCCAGTTGGAAAGGTAGCAGGAGGTGCAGTTATATTAGGCTGCTTTAGAGGCTATAAAACTCTTCTTTCTCCTGGCAATGCCAGTGTTTGCCTTTCTGACTAAAAGACTGACTCTTCGATGCAATAGCCACTTTGCTCCATAGGGGGAATGTAAGTCACTCAATAGAACAAGTGTTTACAGTCATAAGATTACAAAGGTTGTTTATTTTTGTTTGTTTTTAAAATGGATGTATACTTATCTTGATTGCTGGGAAATAAAGGTTTTCTAATCAGTTCAGTGAAAGTCTTGATTGGTACGGGATTGGTGTTGGTGCTGCCTCATATTGAGATGTTGTGTCTCCCAAAAGGATTTATCATAAGACACCTGTAACCTTTTCAAGAGAAGGAAATATAAGTGGTAGCTGGTAGAAAAGACCATGCCATTTTTCAGTTGAAATCACCCTGACTGTCCTTTGAAAGTAGTAACTGGTGCCACATTCCTAAATCTGCTTTGCAGTTTGCTGATTTCAATGAACTCAATGTCTGCAACAGAGAATCAGAGAGCTACTGCTGTATTTACAGTAGATGAGATCCTATGACATGGCTGAACAAGTCTCACGCTGAAAGGAGTGGCTTTACTACTCCTCTGGTTCCTTTGCAGCTCTAGAGAGGATCTGTAACTTCTTCTCTCCATTGTTTTTATAAGGACCGGGAAGTAGGACCACGTCTCTGCTTCCCAGATCAGCTCCCTAAGGTGGCACAGCGTGAGGCTGGGTTAGTGCCCTCAGCTGGGCAAGGAAACATACCTGGGAAAGGGATGGAGGGAGGCTGGGCTGCCCCTTGCTGCAGCTGAAATGCTTGTGGCAAGGTGTGAGCCCGATACAGGCATCAGCTGTACCTTCCAGCTGTTGGACCAGAGGTTCAAAATAAGGTGGCATTGCAAAGTCCAAGCACTGCAGACAGCACACCATGACAACTCAGGAGTGGCTTATCTAGAGCCATTAGCTGCTGGGTGCCCTTCAATTCTTAAGCCTGAGCACTAGCAAGCCAGCTGAGTGACTTTTGGCTGGGGCCAGAATGTAGACTCTTCCTCAGAGCTGTGTCAGCTTCTTAGCTTCCTTGAAATTGTTTCCCAAGAGATGTGTTAATCTGTTTTTATATATCATGAATGCTATTCTTAGGAGCTACTTTTGATTTGTTCAGTGTGGCAAGGCAGAATACAGTGCTGTATTGAGCAGAATGTTTTAAGTGCATGATTCCCCCACAGACTGCAAATGCACATCCTTACACAGACATGCCTCACGTTTGTCTTTGTCTCTATGTGAACCTACATCAAGTCATAAAGATTGAGTGGAATATCTGTATTTTACTAAAAGAAAAAGAAGCCTCTGTATATGGCCAGTGTACTGAGTTTGCATGGCAAGGATTTCCTAGTGGAGGGGCTACTGTGAGCTCCTGTGAGAGGCTACAGAAGCTTCCCCCACGTCCAGCAGAGCCAATGCCAGCTGGCTCCAGGATGGACCTGCCTCTGGCCAAGGCTGAGCTCATCAGCAGCACTGGCAGTGTCACTGTATGAAATATTTAAGAATGTGGGGAAAACCCGTTCTGGGAACAGCAGCAATTGCAGATGGGGAAGGAGTGAGAGTACGTGAGAAAAGCAGCCCTGCACACACCAAAGTCACTGAAGAAGGAGGGAAGGGAGATGCGCCAGGAACTGGTGCAGAGATGGTCCCCTGCAGACCACAGTGGGCCAGCTATTCCCCTTTAGCCCATGGAACACCATGGTGGAGCAGAGATCCACCTGCAGCACCCCTTGCTGGAGCAGGTGGTTGCCCAAAGAAGGCTGTGACCCTGTGGGAAGCTGGCCCTGTAGCAGGCTCCTGGCAGGACCTGTGGAGAGCAAAACCCACACTGGAGCAGGTTTGCTGGCAGGATTTGACCCCATGGGGGATCCACAAGGGAGCAGCCTATTCCTGATGGACTGCACCCTGTGGAAGGGACCCTGTGGTCCATGCTGGAACAGCTGGTGAGAAACTGCAGCTCATGAGAAACACTCACGTTGGAAAATTCATGGAGGATTGTTTCCTGTGGGACTGACCCCAAACTGGAGCAGGGGAAGAGTGAGAGGAGGAAGGAGTGACAGAGACAAGGTGTCTCTGGACTGACTGCAGCCCCCATTCCCTGACCCCCTGCACCTTGGAGAGGAGGATAGAGAATTTGGGAGTAAAGATACTATCAGTAAGAGGGGAGTGTACGTGGGGTGAGGTGTTTCTGCAGACAAGTCCAGCTCAAATTTGACACTTTATCTTATCTGGAAACACAAGACTCAATAATTGTGCTCCATCATGGGTAACAGCTGCAGCACACACAAAACAGGGTCTCTTTGAGGTACAGGGTATAGATATCTGGGCTTGATTATGATGCAGGTTCAGCCATGAGTGCACCTGATGAACCCTCTTTTCCTTTCCTCTCACTTAGAAAAGTCATCTTGTATTTAATTCCCATTCATTATGCATGTGTAAGATCAAACTACCAGAAGTCAATACTCATCAAGTGCAGGTTAAGAGCTGGCAAACTTCTGCTGAACACAACTGGAAATGGCTTCTAAAGGCAAGCATTCAGCAACACTAACAATAAAAATGATCTGTGCTCTTCATTCTGCTTTTCAGTGTCCATCACACGCCACTCCAAGCTTCAGCTGAGAAGAAAGGCATGAAACTACAGGAATGTGGAAATGTTGTTGCTCATTCGAGTGTGACAACCTCTTGTTTAGCATTCAGTTGCTTAATGAAGTGTAAAGATGACTTTGGATCATCTGCAATTCCATTCTTATCCACATCCACGTCCATATCCTTATCTAATCTTTCAAAGCTAATCCATCCTACAACAAACTTGGAGGCCTGAGTAGTGTTGCAACATGGAGAAAGTAAAACTTCCAGGTGGTCAGGAATCTGCACAGAACCCATTTTTCACCTAAGAAGGGCGTTTTATTACTCTTGTTATCTCAAAGCACTCATCTGCAAGCAAACACCAGAGCAAGTTTTCTTCCTGCCTAAGAAGCTCCTGTGCTATGCTTTCCCACAGACCATCAAAATAATTTGCATGATAATTTGAATAATAAGCTGCATGTTATGTTTTGTAGGTAGAACGGTTGAAAAAACTATTTCTTTGTTTATCTTGCTAAATTACAGTATTTTCCAGTCATCACCTTTGAAGAGGCTCTGTATAGAGACACAGGATATTTTGCCAAATGGTGCTCCTGGAGAAGTCACCAGCTGTTGGCAGCAGGTCTTCAAGGCTACTTGAAGAAGCCTAAATGGAGGCTACTACATTTACCAGGATCAGGTGCATGGATATGCCACATGAACATGATGCATTTACTTCTCCCATGGACTGTGTATTTAAAATTAAAATAGATTCTTGTTTGGCATCAATATTGAGACCCAGTATATGCATGGATTTGAGCAACCCTTGCATCTTGATGTGGATGGAATTGGAAACTGGAAATTAGGGTCATGATGCAAGAACTCCTGTACAATAACTACCAGAAAAGCTTATCTCTAACTCAAAAGTAGTGCTCTTATAGCCCTGACAAGTTTTCAGTTTAGCTTAGGGCTAATTTTCTATTCAGTGTACACAGACAGAACACTGTATTTGCCTATTTTCTCATCCAGACCAGTCTACAAGCTGCAGTGTGCACACTATTACAGAAAATCAAGCAAAATACGTATTGCTGTTTACAGGGAAGAGAAACTTCAGAATCCAGCATAAAGCAGTATCAGAAAGATACTGTATATTTTATTGAAGTATATTTGAAGTCCAGGATGTCACAAAAAGGTTAAATATGCTGTTTAATTTGTGCTATGTAGACCAGTTCAGTTTCTTTATTGTGCATTTTCAAATCAATACCAAATAAAAGGAATAGATTAAAATGGGAATAATGAAAGCTTATTGGTTGAACAAGTGCAGGAAAATGTTTTTAACAGAAAAAATGGAGAAACTACAATAATTTGTGTAAACTTTACATGGTCTTAAATAAAGACTAAAATATCCACCAAGTCATGTGTAAAGCTACAGAGAGAAAAAGCCCAATGAACAGTGAGAACTGTAGGTTAATAAAACATATGACCCAAAACCCAAACCCACTGCAATTCCATGTGTGTTATATAAAAGAATTCTAGTGCATGTAATGCTTATTGATTTCAGAATAGCACTTGATATGATACTGTATTATAAAACTTCTAGCACTTGGTACATGAGATACAAGGAAATATAATGGGGTGGAAAGGAGGTTGATCAATGCAGAGAAACAAAGTGATGCGTCACTGTTCTCTAAGGTCAGAGTTGCTTTTGGAACAGGGGCTCTTCTCAACCCATTTTCTAGTGCCAAGATCTGGAAGAGGAGGCAATCAGAAAATTGTATTTTCCTTCCCTAAAATTGGTTGGTTGGTTGGTTGGTTTTTGAGAGGAAAATGGCTGATGATTCATTACAAAGTGTGTATTTGGACTCAGATTTTTTTTTATTAACTTTGCCTCTTGGCACACAGGTTCCTCTGGAAAGTGCAGCTCAGGAGCAGGAATTACACTCTGAAAGATTTTTAACATTCAGAAAGCTCCACAATGATAAGCATGACAGCTCTTCTTCCAGCTGTCACAGGAGCTGAACTTTTATCCTGTTTTATTTAAGGAAACCAATGAAATTGGTGGATTCTCAAAGAAGAATGTTTTGATGTTTCTATAAAAACTGTGGTGTTTCCTGAAAGCATTAGTTCTTACCTCATGGGTTGCAGTGAAAAAAAATGAAACAAACCAGTTTCAAGACAGTCTGTATGGCAGAGCTGGGAAAGTCCTGGGAAACCTGCTTATCCAATCTTTCAGCCTGCTAGATAGGGTGTCAAGTACCTGCAGAGATGGGAACAACTTCCTGGGAGATTATGGTGGTTTTCAAACAAAAAAAGGATGGTTTCTTCTTGAAGTTTTGAGTGCATGGAAAACAAATCTTCTGTGCAAAATGAATAAAAAGTGCATTTCTATCTCCATGTGAAATTTTTCAGAGCTAAGATGACTCAGCCCTGCTCCCCTAAATAGCAGATTTTATTCCATTTATCTGAGGATACAAGAACTTCTCCTGCTGCATGGTAAACTTCACATAGCAAGATCAACTCCTTTTCAGCTTTTTCCTCACAAGACCCATGCAAATTTCAATTTTGCAAACAGAAAGGTGCTGAGATAATATTGTCCAAAGATAAAGGTATGTCAGGCTCTGGCTACAGCTATTCACTGAAATAAAGATTTGCATTTTCCCCTGGCAGGCTCCCTAAAAAGGGAAGGAAGGAAAGAAAAAGAAAAGAGAAAAATAATTTCTTTCACAGTCACTCCTCTCCTACTGATGCCAAACTAATTCTGTCCTTCTTCTCAAACTATGTTGCTATGTTGTCAATCCCATTTTAAAGGACCTAGTACAAAACCCAAAGTTGTATTTCTTATGTACCAGTGACTCTTCCTCAGCTGGTGTTCTTTCAAGCTGTTTCTGGAAGATTAAATGTAAATCCTTTATATAAGTGTACTGACTGCTGGTTAGACTCAGTTTTGCACATTTTAGATGCAAGTTAAGACCTTGCTGTGAGTTTTTTTGTACATTTGAATGGCAAAAGAAGCATCAAAACAGTCTTATGGGGAAGGGGTTGTTCTGGTGTTATTCTGTGCCACTCAGTCATAGCTCTGCCTCACTGGTTCCAATGGTTCCCTTATGGCAAAGGCAGGACAAAATACCACAGCAAATGAGGATACCACTAAATTCTTTTTCTCTGCATTTACTCTCAGTTATCTCAGTGGCAAGAATTTTCTCTTCTGCATGCTTTAACAATTTCAAAAGAAAATAATCTATTTGTTTTTCTTTAGATTTTTTTGGCTATTAAAGAGTAATGTAGGCCTGTCCCTCAATGCTGGACACACAGATGTGTCATCTGCTTGAGAGCCAACACCACTTCCATGGTGGCACCAGCTTTACTTTAAAGCAAATTATAGAGGACAGCTCTGTAATTGAAGAATTTGTGAAGTGCATACTTTAAAAAACTCTAACACACCTGAACCAGGAATTATAAACAATTTGAGAAGCCATGGTAGTTTTGGCTGCAAAGAGAATCAAGATTTTTTTCAACTTCCCAGCTCTTAGATTTGCTGAGTGTAATCTTTGGTAGTCCCAGATGGTTCCTTTAGAAAGACTGTTGAATATTGCTGGTCAGCTTACTAGGGTGAGGAACAGTAAGTGCAATGACTGCCAGTTTTTGTTGGCAAAAAACTTGGAAAACCCCCTTTATTTTCTTGAGTAATAGACAAGAATGGCTGAAAATGTAGAGTATGGTAGCAACAGGATGTAATACTACTACATGCACATTCCCAAATGCAATAACTATAAATCCTCTGACCACTGTGGATATCAGTCCTTCCAAAGTTACCCACTAGAGTGCACAAATACAAGGAAGTGATAAATTATTAAAAATAAAACCAGGTTCTTTTTGAAGTTCAGGAAAGCTTCAGTAAGGAACCTTATCCCTTTCTCACTCCATGTGATCCCAGTGTGGGTTTGATCCACTACCTGAATCTACCTTTGAAAGCATATAATGGCAGGTGGGAAAATACAGCAGGGTTATTGACAAATATTAGTACTATGGAGAGGAGGAATTTGTATGAAACATCACCCTATACTAGTTTTTCCTGTTCTGTGCTGATTTTTCTGTCATCTTGTGAAGAGGTACTTTGGGACTATAATTTTCTGTGTAAATTCTCTCCAAATAACTGTTATTCGTTATTGTTATTGTTCATGTTTCAATTGTATTCTCCCCATTCTCAATGAGTGCTTCTGAACTTTAAGAAACAGGGGTTATATTAACTTCAATATAGGCTTTTATTTGTAAAAAAAAAAAGAAATTACTATGAATTGCACAAAGTCAATGTGTCTGGGAAACACTAATAACCATGTTTTCTTGGTTTACAGTTCAGCATTCCTTTTCCCCTCCTCTGACATCCATACAAAGAAGTTCATTATGCTGAATCCCCTGCAGCTAGTTTATAGACCTACTACATATTCTGCTTTGAAATAAAACAAGCTTTGTTAAGGAGATTATGGCTCTGGTGTTTTAAAGGTCTGAAATTTTCACTGTGAATAAATGTTAATTGGGTGAAATACTACATGCAAAAGCTTTGATCCCTGAAAACAAGCACATGTAATATAAAGGTCCAGAAAGAAAAAGATCTGATAATGTAACAAAAATGCATCTTTTAAAATCTCCATACCAGGTTTGGCTACACATTTCTGTAGGAGTGAATTTCTAATTTTAACTAAGTGCTAGGAAATCTCAAACTTAGGGAGGACTTTATTTTCTGGTAACTTAATTTTCTCATTACTAGTTGTAGAAGGGTTTCATATTTATCCCTCTGTTTCCACTGAATTAACATATAAAGACAAGTCCTATAGAAGGAGCAGCAAAGGCTCTTCCATGTACACTCTGTCATTAGGGGACACAGTCCCTGCCTCCCATCAGAGCTAAAACACAAACCCAGGGGAGGCCAATTTTTAAATACTGGCACTGCATCCAGTGGTCAACAGTCAGTGCTTGAAATTTCTGAGGGTAGGAAACACCAAAAAGCTTTTGCTTTTTGCAAGTGTTCTCTACATCAGATCCTCTATTTTAAGGAATCACTCTGGAGCAAAACCTGATATTACTGCTTTTCCCTCTCAAAGTTTCTGCGGTTTATGAGTCAGAAGCATTGATCTCATACCAACTCCAACACAGAAAACCAAGAAAAATTATTAAGGCAAGATTGTTTACTCAGATTTAATTATCCATCTCCTTTGTCACAATGATGGCCCAACAAAAACTGGATTCTATGATGCCTCTGGTGCTCCCTGGGGGCAAGCCAGGGGCAGTGGGGCTGGGTGGTGCTCTCTGGGCCAGGACACCACAGGCATCTTGTCCTCTGTGCAGGATTCTGGCAAGAGTCCATACCAAGCCCCTAACTCCCTTACAGGTGCTGAGGTTTCCAGTTGCCTGTGTGCTCAACAGACTTTAACTGAACAAGGGACAAAGTTGTCCTGGCTACTAAATGGCCATGTAAAAGTGGGTCATCTTTGACCCCTTGGTTAATTCTAGTTATTCCAGATTTGAATCTAACTGGAAAATATGAAAATAATACCTCTGGTAAAAGGGAGATGCTAAACACCTGAGAAATTCAGCAGTGATAGGTGTTGTCAGTGTTAACATTAAATCTTCTTAAGGGGTAAATAAGACTGTACATGAGTAGAGCTTTTTTTATCATATAAACAAACATGCAGAGAGGCTCTCACAGAATGAGTTCAGGAAGCTTTTCTGCACCAGATATGTTCCGAAATACATAAAGAAGGCAGGTATGAGGTATGAGAAATCCAACCAGTCCAGAAAGCAAAACTCAGCTTATCATTTAATCCTATTGATCCCAGTGACATTTTGTATTTTGCATTGTTTATGCCACTAACTTCTCTTTATTTAGGCAGATTGTTCAGGAACTAGGTTTATGTGTATGCCTTCTGCTGTCCTGCATTGGTAAAACCATAGCCTTTCCCATGTGCATTTTGTGTTCTCTCAAGCAAGTCTTGCAGTCTTCCTAAGCACAAGGCCATGAAGAGCTGTTGGGTGGGATTTGAATGTGTCTAAAGTGTGTGTTTGAACAGTTTTTGGATAACTCAATCTGTTGGTTATGTCATGAATTTCTCCAGAGTTCAGAGAAGCTGATGGTGGTTGTTTGATGAGAAGAGCAGTGGCTGTGCATGTCCTCATTGTGGTTTTAGTCCAATTCACCATAGACAAAAACAATTCCAGTTTTTCACATGGCCTGGCTAATACAGGTTTAAGAAATTCCAAAAAGAAAATGATGCTGTGACGCTTTATATTGAAAAAATAATTTTGTGTTTAGAAAGACAACTCAATAATTAACTGCTGCCTTGCTACTTTTTGAAGCGGAAATCACACTAGATTTACTTAAAAATGTGAAAGATACATAAAATCAGGTGGCTTAAATGTTGATAATGAATCATCCTTTGAAGCTGCTAATTTCATCTTAATTTGGGAATGTTGTTCTGTCTTTAACAAAAAAAGATATTGTTTTCTGCCAGATAATTCTGCAACTCATTTCACAGTTATGCTCCAAATGAATCACAACCAAATCCTGATGAGTATATAACAAAAGTTTTAAAACACTTTTCCTCAAGTGCCAGAAAAGCTTCAGAATTACAGCAGATGTTTCATTTTGTCAGTCTTGAATAGATGACATGCCTCTTCAAGCCAGTCATCCCTATAACCTGCAATTTAAGTGATTTTAAAATGCTTTCCAGTTAATTTGTACATTAGGTCAGGATTTCTCTGTCTCAAATTCTGTAAGGACAATCATGACAGTAAGGATGGAGAGAGATCCAGTACCTGAAGGGTACTGGTTTCTTTTGCAAGTCAGTTATAAAATTAGAGTAATATTATCTTGAACCTGCTGAAATTTACATTGAATTCACTGGAGAAAAAGTGATGAATTGGTGACCAGTTATTTGTCTTGAATATATCTAAACCACATCATAGCAAAAACCAGACAGTGACTGCATGCAGTGATACATCCATCTTCATTCTCCAATACCTGGCTCCACTTTTGATTCTAGTCAACAAAATTAATTTTAATTGTATTCAGATGCTTTCTCAGATACAAATGGGACTTTTGCAGGAAATTTCAAGTATTCTCGAGAGTTGAGCCTTGCCAGATGCTGGGCAAGGACTGTCCCCATCAGGAGCACAGACCTGTGTGAGGTTCAGCGGGCCCCCTTGGTGGAGTTATGGTGGGGACACTTTCACTCCTTGTTGTCACCTAGCACTTGCTTTGTCACATATCACACAGGTGGCCTTGGCTCTGTCGGGCCCACTCCTGCTGTACAACCCCCTGGACACCTGAGGGATGAATTTTGGGTGGGAGCCACCACCTTATGGACCAGCTGAGACATATTAACTGGTCCACATGAAACCTGAACAGAGGGAGCTTCTCACAGGTAACCAGTGACAGGACATGAGGACATAGTCTTAAACTTCCAGGGGAGGGCTAGGTTGGACATTAGGAGGAACTTCTGTGAAGAAGGGGGTGATTAGATAATGGAATGGACTGCCAAAGTGTTGCAAAATGTGGAATATGTAAAATGTGCTCAAGAAAGGATGTTCTTTGATGATCTTTGTATACTTTCAAGCTTAATCACCAAGAGGGAGATTTATTCTGTGAAACAGATAGCAGCTAGCAAGCAAGCTCGAAGTGATGTCCAGGTGTCAGAAAAATAAATAACTTGTTGGTAGAATTGCCTTGTTAAGGTTTAGGGCTTGACATGCTGTGGTGATCTCAGATGTAGAGGGAGGTTAACAAAGCTTGGGGAGAAGGATATGCCACTGATAGTGGACACAAAGAATGCAGAATTTATGGACCACAAGGACATCTGGCAGACCTCCCAACATTAAGAAGAAATTAATAAAGCCAACTCAGCAATTTTGCTGAAATCAGCTCCAGCTGGGTAAGAGGAAATTCTGGCAAGGGGAAATCGAGGCCACTGACCACCGACCCAGGAAATGCACGGTACCAGAAGACAGACTGAGCGTCAGGGCTAATTAGCATGACAGGCGAGAGAATTATTAATCAATAGAAGATAAAAATACTGATTAATAAGAGGACTATGTCATTTGTAGCCAATGACCATTAATTCTTTTGTTTGCTGAAATCTATAATTAGTAAAAAGTTTTGATAGTTGGCGTGCTTGATTAATGGAACACCACTGAGCACCCAGGCTTGAGCAACTCTGAAATGAAATAATTAATATCTCCCTCGAGCGTATAATTACTGGCTTGTCACACAGCAGGTCATGAATGCGATTTTTGTGGACAACACAGGGAGGTGGGGGAGTCACCGTCCTTGCAGGCGTTTAAGGAAAGACTGGACGCGGCACTCGGTGCCATGGCGTGGCCGGCACGGTGGGTGTTGGGCCACAGGCTGGAGCCGAT